>CABIKL010000478.1:0-22170 GCA_902196195.1 Aptinothrips rufus
ACACATAGCTGAATATCACAGAATAGCACATGAAGGTCATATTTTACATAAATAAACTGTTCAATTTTACAATTGTACATACTTGTATCGTCTACATTAGTTATCGACAATTCAATGTAAAAAAAAAAATCCACAAAGACGTCCCCGAAAGATGATTGGTTACTGAGAGGCTGTGGCAGTTGTTGCCTTACGGCTTGTGCAGCGAGATTTATTCATTAGTCATTCTTATCATAATATCACATGGAAGTGACATTTCACATAAGATTTAACATTTAACAAACATTCAAAATTATTCAGTTTTCTTTTTCTCAGCTCGATGGCTCCCCAGTCTTTACTTTTTCCCATGCCTCCAGTCGCTTGCATTTGGTGCGGACTTTCTTGGCTCTACTTTTGCTTGCCGGCGGACACGCGGTTCGCACAACCCCTTGAACTCGAGAGATAGGCAACCCATACTCTTTTGTCCGCAATCGACACAGAGCGCTCGGATTAGTCATGTCCGCAATCGACACAGGGCGCTCGGATTAGGTTTGACAAGGGTCATGTCCGCAATCGACATTCTTGCAAACGAAGCTCGCAGTCATGTCCGCAATCGACTACCCCCCGAGCCAACAGTCAGCAATGACTTTTAGTATAAGTATAGCACCCTTTCTTCCTTCTCCTGGTTCGGTCGGCGCTCGAACCTAGGGACTTCCCTCCCACTTTCTCACCTGCGCGCTCCAACTGCAGCGGTCTACGGATGATGGTAAGATGTATATCTCCCTTTTGCTGTAATCCTCGACTGGAGAATCGATTCCGGGTTGAGCTTTACGCTCGAACTTTTCTTGAGGCACACACCAACAAGGGAACACTTTTTCACCGCGGGCGGCCGCAGAGTCCCGCAAAGGGCCGTGAGGGAGCGGGAAGCCCTACAGGGCTGCGAGCCATGGAGTCGGAGCCGGACTGGACAGCCGAGGCTATAGCCGAGGCAGCTTGCTCCAGTGCGAGCTGAGCCAGCTGAGCTCATGGAGGGGCGCCGGGAGACTAGTCGGCCCGGCCCGAGTCTCGGCGCGGCGCGGCGTGGCGCAGCAGCACCGGGCGACCACCGGGATACAACCGCACCGGGGGGACCCCAACTGCCCCAGCTATAGTCAGATTGCATTCAAACGTCACTTACGTCGTCTGCTAGAATCACTTTTCAGATCATCGGAAGGCGCGCACAGGTGATTGCGAGTCGAAAGCAAGACGTTGTCGAGCTACGGCATTCCCATCACAAGGGAATAAACGCGAGTGGAAATATACACAGTAGCTAGTCTCTGCAGCGTGCCCATACGGCACTTGCCGCCAGCCACAACGACCATTACATGTGCCTGCCTAGAGCAACTCGACTATAGCGAGCTGCACAACGTAGTTGTGCCCTGACTGGACGTACACAACTAGGTGCTGCGGACGCGGGGTGGAGGGGGAGGGCCTGGCGGACGGTAGCGGAGGGGTTTCGGATCCGACTGGACTCTGGACAGTGCAAAGGCCGGAAACTGGACATTTGCCTTCTAAGACGTAGCTTTGCGATATGATAGTTTCCTGCATGAATCCGTTTCTGAAAATAAAGCAGAATTTTCTTGAAAATGCTTTACAGTTCAGCTCCTGACGATGTTTGAACTTCACGGAATGGTCTCGAGGGAGTAATCTTACCACTATATAGCTTACAGTCAAGTGGCTATCGGATAACCGGATAACCCCGGAGCATCCACCACTTCCTCCCCTTCAGATTACCCCCTGGATTACTTGTTTAGGTGGTTACCGGGGGTAGTAAGAAATCTCATCATGGCTTGAGTTCCGAAGTACTGTACTATCCTTATTTGCGCCACGTTTGAACGTTAGCGCCAAGGGTAGAGCGAGGTGTGTGGGGGGCGGGGCGGGGGGGGGGGGGGGGGGGGGGGGGGGGGGGGGGGGGGGGGGGGGGGGGGGCGAATGCGCATGCGTACTAGGTTTCTAAGGTCCTAGTGATTTGTTATGTGTTGTTATTGTTGGTTCAACTTGGTTGATCGTCTTTAATTGCCTTGACATCAGATCATTTCTTTCAATTTGTGTTCAAATTCTTCTTTCGACTTTATATGTGAAATGTGAATGAGCATCTTTTCCATGATGGACGGTATGTCATAAGGCTATCACCTCACCTCTCCTCATATAACCTCCCTCTATACATACTAACATTGAATTTATTTGCACAATTACTTCACCCGAGCGAATAATGTTCTTTGCAATATCACAGTTTTGCGTTGCGCGAAATCGTACAAAAAAAATAAAAATAACGGATGCATTTGATTATTTTTTTTAATTCTTTTATTTTTTAAGCTTATTGTTTGTATCCTTACAAGCGTAAATTCAATATTGAAAGTTTTCTTTGTCTTAGATTGTCAAATTGGGAAGGCGACTGATTCTTATACTTCTCTATGTGACTGATTCTTATACTTCTCTATGTTACAGTGGAATCGCGGCCTCAATCTCATGGCATTGAATCGGAATATTTTACAGTTTACTGGATTCCATTGAGCCATACCATTGAAGCATTCCTTCACCCTAGTAGCCAAACCCATCCCATATCCTTCCAGGAAACGTTCACAATGGTCTACAAATGTGTTGGTGAAGGATATTCAGACCGACTCCACAGTGACCTCATGCAAACTGTGAAGGCATATCTAAAGGACTTGCATGTTGAGCTTCTTCGGCGTCTCACTAGTGATAACGAAGGCGGGCAGGTAGGCGTCAACTGCTTTTATTGAAAATACTCTGAGACAAAAGTTTATTATGACTGTATAATTTTTACTGTGACTTTCCAGGATCAGGGCATTATTCAAATGATACATATGTTTGATTCTGCTCTTGCAGACTATATTAAAGCAGTTAAAGGAATTTCTGCAACCTTCTCATACCTGGTAAAGACATAATTTTTTTAGTTTTCATTCTCAGTTTTAATTCAATGAAAATTTTCATGATTGTTGTGAGAAGACAAAACCTTTTGGTACTAAATTGCCTTTTTCTTCACACATTTCTGTCATAAGTCATGCTGTGTGATCAAATTTAGTGTTAGTTACAAAACTTAGCATGATTTGACTCATTGAAATGCTGTTTGAAACCTCATCATTCGATTTTTCAGGGCAAATATCTCGCTCACAAGCAAACCTATAAAACACTAGAAGATGAATTAACGATGATGTTTTGCCTGGAAATAGCAGAACATTTTATTCATGACATTTTAAGTAAGTATTACTTACCTTATTTATTTATTGTATTCTGTCTGTCTTTGGCTCAGTCTCAATTTATTTCTTCCTTTTTCAGGTTGTGTGGAGAGGTCTCCTCCCTTTACCTTGGACCCAGCACTTCTCAGTCGTCTCTTCCATAATTTACAAATTGTTTCCAGGGATGGGTATGGAACTTTGTACAGCAAACTGTTTGCTCGTTTTGTGACACATGCTTTGCCACGAATGAATGAACAAGACCTGGAATCCCACATTGCTGAGGTTCATGAACTTAAAGCACAAATGAAGAGAGAACAGGAGCAATTACACTTTTCAAGGACTGATGGCGGCATTGGGAGGAATCCCGCCTGCAAGAGATCAGCTGAAGATCGTGACTAATCAGCGTACTGCACTACCTGAACTTAGCTTGTGATATAAATTGGCCGGTCATAAAGGTGTCAAGTTCGACATGACTTTTTTTCTTAAATGAAGGGTGCTTCCTTAAAAAATAAAAGACAGGTCTCATCGATGGTCTTATAGAGCTATGACCTATCGACCTATTGGAGCATGTTATTGGAGCCCTCTGTTGAAAATGTCCAATTTTCTTTGGGTTTCCTCTGAAATGTTGATGCAGATTGGCTTTCTGCATGTTGTTTATATTTGTTGTGGTTTTTAATAAAGTCTAGTCATTGCCTTTAATTGTGCCTAGTAGTATATTAAGTCTGAAGACTGGCTGGTAACATTTGGCTGCTGTGTTTAATTTTTTAAGGTTCTTCAGACAGTATTTGCTGAAATTCTTGTTATTTGGTTGGATTAGACTTATCATCAGTGTGATGATACCAAAATTGATACAGTTTTAATTTTGTTAGCATCATATCCTATTCAGGCATCCTTTTTGATATTTCTTTTGGATAATTGTCCACTTTGCCACAGAATGCAAACTCCAAAGAACGATTTTCATCACATTCCTGAGGGATTTCCTGTAATAATTTTTTCTGATGAAACAGTTTGCAGTGGAATTCTGAGTGAAGTGCTTAAGAATAGGAATAGGATCATGTGATTTCATTGGTTTATGGATAGCAAATGTTTGTTGGATTGTTGTTACAATTTAATGGAGTTATAGTGTAATAATGTTAGCACATCTGTGGTCACAGCTTTTACTGTCATAAGCATTTGCACATCATTGAATCTTCAGAAGTAAATATGCTTGTCATTTATGTTGAGCAGATGCATTTAGCACAGTTATCATTACAGGAGGATCAAGAAATCTTATTATTAATAACGTTTGGTTTCATCACTTCCCAAGAAGCTGTCACATTCAAGAGTTTAGTTCTGTATCATTTTTGAACTGAAAATAGTGGTCTTCCTAACACCAACATAGCTATGTAATTTGAAAAGGGTATGAAATTATCAATTTCTATTGAAATGTTATCGTTAAAGTTTCTTTCTTGATATCGTATCCTTTTTTTTCCTCTGACACTTACATTGTATATTTGTGTCCACTGTGGATTTGGTTGCTTGTCTAATACTTCATATCAGTACTTTAAGATTTAGACTCAACAGCTTCTGCTGAATGCACTACTCTCATCTCAAAAATCTTAATTAATATTTAAAGACTATTTTAACAGGATGAATACTGAGGTATTAGTTCAGATGTGCGAGTCCAATAATTAATTGTTGGATAGTTTCACCAACTTTTAGATAGCATGTTTATGAAAGTGAAAAATGAGACAGGAGAATAAATCAAGTAAAGATCTCCTTTGCGAGTTTATTACTCAAATGAATACGTAAAAACAATGTTCAAAACAAATGATAGCACAAATATATGGTTATGAATATGCTTCACTAGAGAAGTGCAATTCTCAATGCAACAAAAGCAGGCCCTGACTGTTATTTTGCAACAAGACATTTCATAGTTTTATCACAACACAGCAATCATAACAATGATCCATTCAGATCCAAAACACTTAAAGAATCCACAAAGTTCACTGACATCAGAAACTGAAAGCTTTTTGAACATATGTGGACAACAGCTCTACCATTCTAACTACACAGGTCTTGGACTATAATAGTTATCATTGTAGAAGCCAGTCTATTCATATCATCACAACCCTTCAGAGAAGTTAATTGATTCTGCATAAATATGGCATCTTTTCAGAGAGAAGTTACGACGCATCGTGCCTCTAAAGGACACTACAATACAGTCATAAAAAGAGTTCTAACTGCTAAAGAAAACCAGAAAAATTCTTGCAAAACCTAACCACAAAATTATTGCAGCAAGGCACGAAATTTGAAGGTTGCTTGTCTGAAAGGTGCAATTAATGCACTAATCTTGAGGCAAGGTTGAGCAAAATTTGACAAGAAAACAGAGAAGGGGCTTTGCAGTTCTTGTGAGGCGACAGGAGATACAATCGTTGGGGCTAGATGAGTACTGCTCCCTCGCCGTCTGCAACAAACATACAGGAAGATTGCATGAATAACGTTAGTAGTCAACAGAGAATATTAAATGAGAGAGCTTAGATAGAGTATAATTATCATAACAAGTCACATACACTATTGTGAAAACGATAATTGGGCGACACAACTTAATTACAACCTAAAATCAAAGTAACCTGGGCAGAGATGAATTAATATTGCTGCTCTTACCTCACGAATAATCAGATCCCCGCGACGTTGCAACAGCCAATCCTTTATTCTGATTCCTTCTTTTTGTCATCACTCACAGCCGCTTCCTCCTTGCTAGCATCGTCGAAGTTCCCGACGAGCTCTGGCACTTCGTCCTCTTCGTCAATGGCCAATTTGGCACCACCGGCACTTGAAGCAACACTAGAAGCCAGGCGTTTAAGCTGAGTTAAGCCCTCGGGACCGAGTTGACTCAAAATTCCGGGCAACATTTCCGTGATCTGCTTAGATTCGGCATGGCCGGTGATGGCGAAGGTATTAGCGGCTAACGAGGCCTGGGCCTTGGGGTTGTTGAAGTGAATAACCGTGCCGTCGTCCTTGATCATGTTCACTTCTTCGATGCCGGGGATGGTATTTACTGACAACTTCTTGAGAGAGCTCTGCAATTTCTTGTCGTCCGTCGCTGCTGTGGCGTGAACAACCTTCTTCTTACGACGAGGAGTGCCTTTACCTCCAATGCGTACTTGTGCGGATTGTTGCTGCAGTTTCCTCAACTTCTCTGCGTTCATGATGATAAACGAAGTTGTGCGGTAAAACTGTGTTAAAATGACGACCAACTAACCAAAGAATAGATTAAGACTAGAAAATTCGCAATTCAAAACACAGTGATGCTTTGTTTCGCAAAACACTATTTCTTAAACACGTGCCTCGGCGTCTCAGAGGAGGAGCGGAGAAAATGGACGAATATCACACTTTAACCAACAGTAGAAAAAAAAATTGACGATATTTGGAGGGGGGGGGGGAGCATTCTAAGAACATCTAAAGTAAGTGCAAAAGTGATACGAGGGATTCACTTATTCCAATAAAAATCAATCGCTATTCAATTTTGGCTCTTCCTTAAAATTGGTTTCTGAACATAAGACGACATCGTCTTTTTATTATAATCCACGTATTCTTCTACGTCGTTGAAAGAAAAGAGTGAGATAGGGCTCAGAAAAAATATAAAATTTGCCATTTGAACGTTCAACTGTTTTTCTTTGGTATTTTTATTTTTCAATTTGCGGCATTTTTTTTACCATTTGACGAAAGTTGGCTCCAGTATCGCTTCTAAAACACTTCCGGTGCGCGAAGTTGAACCCCTCTTTAATTTTGTTGTTTGTATTATTGTTGGTTTTGTTTTTGAGTGAAGCTGTTGCTTACGCCGCTTAAGCCTTTAAGCCGCTTATGCTTCCACATTTGGTGATCAATGATGATCATACCTAGCTTATTTGCCAATTATCTTTACACTAAGACCTGATGTTCGAAATAGAGTATACAGAACTGACAGAAAATTTTTACCGTAAGAAATGCAAGAAGTTTCTGCAGAGTTGTATTTGATTTTCTTTATGTCATTTTGTTATTTTACAATTTTGTTTCGTATGTACAGATTTGATGCTGCTACCCTGTACATATGGAGTCTTTTATTCCTTTCGTCCATTTTCTCAAGGATATAGCCATAAACTACGAGCGTACTGTAAGTTTTCTCTTCAGGGCCTAACCTGATTTAACAATTTCGTTCTTTTTATTTTAAGAATACAGACAGTTGTTCGTCTGCCTGCTTGTGACAGTTTTAAATTCGAAAAAAATAGAATTTGATTCCGATTCATGCAATTATTTTCGTGTTTCGCTTTAGCAATTCATAGTATTTGAAACATTATTCGTAATTATGAAATTAGCTTATTACTTTTTGTTGTTTGATGTACTCTATTTTCTTCTTGTTTTTGAACAGGGTACCATACCATCATTCCTGAATCAGCTGAAATGTGAAACTGATTGCGAATCTTATGAGACAATTGAAAGACCCTCAACGAGGTCATCAATTATTGATAAACAAAAAACATCAAATTCCAAATTGTTGACGAAAAAGAAAAGTCGTCCAGAACCTTTTAAGTCTGTTGAATGCTGTGGCTTTACCTTCAACTATCCTAGTCACTATAAAACTCATCTAGATTCATTGAGGCATCGAAATGCTTTTAAATGCAGAAAATGCAAACAGACTTTTGAAGATGAAAATGGACTCCAAATTCATAAACAGGTATTATTATAACGATTATATCATGATAATGCAATCCAAGCTGCATTGTTAATTGTCTAAGAATCTTTGCTTTTTATTTGTTTGAAGCTGTAGCCTCTGAAGCATGTAACTTTGTAGATTATGCCATCACTAAATTTTTAAAAAATTATTTGCTTTATATTGAATGTCAATCATTATTTCCATGTTACTCACTATTTCAGGAATGTAAACCTCCTTCACTGGAGTCCAGATATTCACTTACTGCTAAGGAAAAAGCAGATGGCACATTTCAGCCTGTTGAATGTTGTGGAGTAACTTTTTACTATTTGAGCCATTTGAAGCGGCACCTGTCTGGGCTCAGCCATCAAAGTATATTCAAGTGTAGACTTTTTATGTGTGATGCTGCTTTTAATAGCAAAGAAATGTATGAGCGTCACAAACAAGAAGCGCACTCTTTTATCAATGGAAAGTGGGTGTGTGAGGTACGAATGTTTCAAATTATAATTAAAACGTTTGAATAATCAAAACTGCAATCAACTGCTTTCAAACGAATTATGTTCTTTCCACAGCTCTGCAATGAATGTTTTACAAGCAAAGGTATTTTGAGTCGTCATATAAGTGGCATTCACTATAAGACTCAGATTTTTGAATGTGATCAGTGCACATTTACATCTAATAGGAAAGAAATAGTTGCTCGGCATGTGAATCGGAAGCATTTCAGAACATCTGATTTTGTTTATTGTGATGTCTGTAATCGTCGCTTCGACAACAATTATGCCCTTTCTTGTCATATAAAAAATATTCATGAGAAAAATCGCCACCAATGTTCTGTATGTGCCCGTACATTTGAAGATGTGGAATTGTTAGAATACCATAAAAAAACTCATTTACCTGGTAAACAATTCATGTGTCAGGTATGTGGAAAACAGTTTAGAACTTATATGAGAAGAGAACAACATTTTCTGACTCATACAAGAGTGCGTCAAAGAAAAACTAAATCACGAAAGCCATTAAAGGAGAGGACTCCTACAAGAGTGCGCCAAAGAAAAACTAAATCACGAAAGCCATTAAAGGAGAGGACTAAGAGAAAAGATGACAAGCATCTTAGTTCCATTATCAGGGATCCTCTTGAACCAAAATGTGAGTTGGAAGAGAGATTACAGGACGTACAATATTTGATTAAGTGCTCTGACTCTAGCTCTGAGATAGATGTAGAGGAGATTTCAGATTCTGAAAAATTAATTGATAAACGGCCTGTCGAGGAAGAATGTGGGAATATGCCAGAGGATTTAAGAACCAAAGACTCTATACTTGATTTCCAAGTAGAAGTAAAAGAAGAAAATCATCAAAGTCTAGTTTTAAAAGGAAGCAATCAAGACTTGGCTCAAGAGACATCAATGAAAACTTGTCCAGAAGATTGTGAAAATGTAATTTTATCTCTTAAAAAGTCTCCTCTTATGAAATCATCTGGAGGTGACTCAAGAATTTTTGAGGAGAACATTTCAATTACATCTATTGTTCCTAAAGAACACGAATCCAATTCTAAACTCGATTTTGAGTTGGGGATCAATGGTAACACTGCACCAGCAGAAAGAAGATTGCAGACCTCAGCGAATTTGGTTCATCAGTCTGAAACGCAGTGTCACCCGAATCTTGTAAAATATTTTGAGACACAAACAGAATCCTCAAATAGTCAAGACACATCAGCCACTGTTGATAGTCTTAAACCTTATGGAGAGAAAAGCTTATTGGGTCCTGAGACCCATCAGACTGATGAGGTAAGAATTCAATGTGCACCTCAATTTCAAACCTCATTTGGACAGCACCATAACATACGTAACAGTCCCTCTAAGACTTGTGTGCCTGAAAACACTTCCTGGCTCACAGAATTGTTAAGTAAAGACAATGCAACAAAGAGGCATGTAAGAAAGAAAAGAAGTGCGCCACTTCTTCCAAAAGTGAAGGGAACCACGAGAAGATCCATTCCACAGTCACCCAACAGTAAGCTGCGAAGAAAAATTAAACACATAATGGGTCAAAGCAAAGGACCAAAGGTATTTATGAAACACCTAGTTGGTGATGATAGCGACGTTTTCTTGTTACCTGAATTCTTCGCGGAAGATGGTTTTGAAAATCTTGCACCAGATGACAAAAGTCTGGAGGATTCTATTCGAATGAAAAATGCTGTGTCTTGGGATGGAAGTACAAGTGAAGTTCATAGCTCTGGGAAAGACCCAACTGCTAACTCAGAGGACGTGTCTAGTGCATCAAATGTCATTCCGCTGCTTCTTGTTTCTTCATTTGAGCATTGAAATGTTAGAAGTAAACTTGGTTTTTGTTGTTGTTGTCAATCTTGCAATTTTTATCATTACGGTCTCTTTCTCTTTTTTGCTCTCAATCTACATGCCAAATATGATTAAGTTCTCTAGCTGAGACGACAAAGTGTATTTATATGTGACTTGTCTCCACAAATGGTAGTGTAAGATGTGTATGATGTACCATAGAATTACGACCTCAGCCACCAGATTTTTTTTTATATATGTTTAACTTTAACTGTTTCAAAATTTGATCTGTATACTTCCAAAAAGATATTTATTCAAAATTTTAATCTTCAGCCTGTGTTTTAAATTTTATGATTTTCTAAAAAGAATATGGACATTGATCAACTAATATGTGAAATTTTTTAAATTAACGATGAATTATTTGAGAACAAAAATGTCTCTTCTGTAAATAATTTATGGCTTTTTTTTTCTTTTTTTTTTCTGAGGAACTAATAAGATCTTTTCTCAGATCTTTTAACCAAACAGCAAGAAGTTTGAAAAAAGTCAACATCAATTTGTTTTTCCATGCTCTTCTGCTTGTTGCAAGAAATGTCAGATTCTGATGTAAGGAAATATCATTTTCTTTTGATTATTTTGGATTTTTTGCTTTCTTCCATAACATGTCAAATATCTGCAACTGCAAATGATGTTGTCTCATACAGTGCTGGGATGTAATCCACTGTGCCTCCTTGGGATACTGGTCTGTGAGCACGCCCTGTAAACACAAAAAATATAAGAGAGCTTATTTCTCTTTTCTTTGTATTTTTACATTTTGCTTTGTTGGAAGATAATAGAATTACTTTTTTCCTCAAGCATCTATTAGAGTCTTCAAATTCTTACTTTTAAGATATGCTGACATGACTATTAACAACAAAGATATCTGACCCACAATAAGAACTTCAGTTGTGTGGATATTTCATCTTCATTTGCAGATTGCTGTGGGTTTCCTTTATTGTACATTTTTGCACAGCGCTATTAATAATGAAATTGCTTGGACATCAACACGCTTTGCTCGAGACTCGAATCGAACAAAACAACAGAACTTACTCTTTTGAGTGGATTTTTGAAGTTATGAGTATCATCTATGGCGTAATTAGGGAACGCTCCCTAGAAAAAAAAAAGTAAGGGGGAAGGGTGGGGTTAAGGCTGCCGAGCTTACCTCGAGTTCTCCTGTTCTCCCGGTAACCACTGACAAGGAACACCGAGGCACTCGAGACAAACCTGCGGACCGTTATCCCCTTCTCCCTTCCCCATACTTTTCTTCTCGGTCCCCTGAATGTACCTCCGTTGCTGGAAGCAGTGCCCGGTACGGTGGTCTCACCCGTCGGCTGTGAGAAGCGCGTGCTCAGTGAGGGTCGCCGGGGGTGTGGAGACCATGACATCTTATCTCGAAAACAGCATCTGCAACACGTCGTTCAACATAGTCAACATGCACGGAATCCTCGTCTTTTGCGAACAATTTGGGACTAGAAATAAACTACACGCGTCGATCATGATCTTTACGAAAACTAGAATTGCTCTAGAGTGTAAGGTCGTCGTGTCACATACTCACAGTCGTCTGTAGCAGCAGCTGTAGAAGAGGCACACGGACGCCAGGCCGAAGCCGATCACCATCACGGCTAGGCCCGTCCACACGAGCCCCGTGAATACGTGATGGATCTCAGCGTCCAACCTCCCTAAACACACAGCACGATTAGGGACGGTTTCACAGTTAAAATCTCGCCTTAACTTTTGGTGAAACTGGGCCTTAGCCTCACAACAGCCGACCCATGATGACTGACCTGTCGAGTTGAACCTCTCTTCCATGTCATTCAGCATGTACTTCAGGTCCTTCTGCGTTAGGCACTGCTTCGAGTACTCGTCCCAGTGATAGTACCTGCAACAAATGGAAGCTTCACGCCTCGCAGGTACTCAACGGATAGGTGCGTCTCCAGGTGGGGGGGGGGGGGGGGGGGGGGGGAGAGTTGACGGAGCTTTGCGCTCTCGGCAACAGGGAATTCCCTTCGGACGTCTCGCTACTCAGTCGTCGTTCGCTCTCGCTGTCGGCGAGTTACCCTACCGCAAGGTTCTCAAACAAACCCGGGAGCCATGTCTCGCAGCTAGCCTCTCTCCAGGCATACTCACTTGACACACGCGCACCGCCCTCCGTAGCACTTGAGTCGGAAGTCCACGCACTGGTCGCCGTGCGCACACGTTTCATTGAAGGACCGCTCTGCAACAGAGAAGGGCAGCTCAGTCAAAGAATTTATGTTTGCTGGTTTGCGATTCGCAGATCTTGAATTTATTGGTGGGGAATCCAACAAGCAAGAGATAAATTAAAAAACTGCTACAATCAAGCTGCAATTCAGGCATTTTGAACACTTGGCGGCTCTAGGCCTTTCCAACGGGGGATACGACGGCATTCTTCTCTTTGCCCCTCCTCCTCTGGCATTTTTGGTGATAGAAACATGACATTTTGTATATTTATTCCTGACAACTTAGACAACGAAACCCAAACCTAGATTCTGCGTCAACCCAACCCAAATAAACACAAATACCTCCATTTTCCTTTTCTTTCACTCTTTGTTGGTTGGTTGCCCCGGATCGCTGGGTTTTGGTTTTTCTGTATAATTTTATATTTAATGTCCTGGTCAGTTGTTATCGGAATTCTAAGCTAGTCTATTTGAAGGTTAAAGTTCACCTGGAAGGCAAGTCCTGTTGCTCTTGACGAAGCCTTGAAGGCACCGGCAGTAGCCGAGAGCGCACACCTGGCCCGCGGGGCACATCAGAATGTCGGAGCAGTCCGACCCTGCGGTACGAAGCGCATATTAGAGGAAACCAACACGTTAACCAACACTCACACGGCTAGGGAATTAAAGAAACTCTGAGCAGTTATGATCCGGTCAGTCTATATGTGGGCTGCAGTATAGGGATAGCTTGTCTCGCTAGCATCCGTTCTTGACAAACTCGTTATTAACCGATTGGCAGTAAAATTCGGACCGTTAACTTAATCACATATGTCAGATCATCCCCTGAATGTCGTTATACAGGGACTCGAAGTTGCTTCAAGAAAGACAATCACTGAAAAATCATCGTCGACATTGTCATAATTGTACAAAAATAACCATAGATCCAACCATTTTTATAAAATCCACGACTTCCTCACAATTTTGTTGAGATAGCATATTAGATGAGATTGTGAGGTAAGTGCCTTCCTTTTATCATGCAGAGAGCGGGTTAGTTAGTGCCCAGGGAGGGTTAGAGGCGAGCTGCTGCTGCTGCAGTAGTGGGCAGGTAGGCAACCCGCACGCACGGGAGCAGGCGGGTGGTCTGCTGTCACGGCGTTACGGCAGGTGCATGGCTCGTTCTGAAGCGCGTCATACAAACGTCCATCAAGGGATTTCTTACCTATCTGAGCTCGAATGGGAAGCGCAAACAGACAAGTCAGAAACACCGAGAGTGGCACTGCGGTCTCGATGGCCAGCATGTCGCCAAGCTGCTGCGGATTGAGTCGGGGATGTCTGGACGAACTGATGACAGCTGGGAGCCTGCTCACTGCATGGGGGTTGAGGGTAACCTGCCAGAGTCAAAGAGAAACCTCAACCCCGCGTCCATTCTACAACACACTCAATCCGACCCGATGGGATTATTGTTTCAGGGTTGTGCTTTGAATGACTCTGACGATCAGATCAGATCCGAACGAAGAGGAACTCGCATGTCATTATTGGAGAAATACTTTGGCAAGAGAGAATACCACCCATGCCGGTGTCAGCTGATAGAAGAAGCTCACCGTAAAGAACGCCGTCAAACTGATGACAGGAAGAGAGAGCCATCGCGTCCACCCCCTCCCCCACCCCCGTGTTACTGGCCACCCGCCAGCAGCCATGTAGCGACAGCTAGCGGATTTACTACCAAACAATCGGTTACTCGCTTATTTTCGGTCGTGTACAACGTCATCAGCACGGCGAGCGTGGCGTGGCGAGGCGTAGTCGGTCTGGCGTCAGAACTTAGGGTGGTCTTCCCTCGCAAGTGGTTGTTTCTGAAGCAGCCAGCAGACAGACATTCGTCTTGTACTACTTAGCAGCGCTCCTCCCCTCCTCGCCACTCCTGCCCTCGCTCGCCGCAGCAACGCTTTTTACGCATCACCCTGAACTGAACATAGTCCACTCGGGCCGTATTTATAGACCGGCTGCGGTGCACGCCACACTGCACGCTCGCTCTCGACCAGCGCCGCACAACGCCACGCCAGCTTCTTGATGAGCAAAGGTGTCAACTGGCAGTCCAGTGCAGTACCTGTTAGGGCTGCAGTGTGGAGAAGAACCCCGTCAAGTCCAAGGCGACCCGCCACTCCGCGCGCCGGGCGAGCACCCCGTCAAGCCTCTGGCATGGCCACGTCGGCGCCGCCCCTCCTCTCCCCGGTCCGCTCGCGACTGAGCGTACGGAGAGCAGCCAGGGAGCCTTCACCGCCACCACAGCTGACCACCCCACCCCACCCCACCCCGCCACGCCTTGTCCTGAAGACTAAACTCTTGTCAAGCGGCGTAGCGGCGGAATCAGTCTTTCACCTGTCCGTTTGCACTCCGTGCAGGGAATTACAAAATAGAACTAGGATTTAAATACTACATGAACTGTCACCAAGACAAGCAAAAGTTTGGCGCTTTCCCAAAATGGAGTTCTTAAAATCAATGTTACAACTATGAAAGACTTTTTGGTCAGTTACTCAAAAAAATTTACAAAAAAGAGGTCAGAAAAGACAAAATAATGCTTGTTCCTCATCTCTTCTCTTCCAAAGAGTAAAATTTAAGTTGTAAAGGAAGGCAGAAATAAAATTAGCATATGTCAAGATGTAGAACTTTATTATGTACTGAATTTTTTTTAAAAAAGATGTTCTTCCCAACAAAAGAAATGGTATCCCTCATAATCATAGTATTAATGCTTCAATAGAAACATTTAGTTACATATATTGTATTTCACACAAGGCTTTTGGAAATAGATTTGCTATTTTCTCATTCCATGTAGAACTGGGGAAGATTGCTGCCCAGGATACAATGCTTTACAGTTCCTTCCTTGGTTATCACTCCAAGCCTTACGCAACCACCACTGGAACCGTCTCGTAGCATAGCCAATGTAATAGCTGCAATGAGAATAAATTGGTTTATCAGAAATTGATGTCAAAATTATGAGTCTCATTCACAGCAAAGAATTTTAAAAACTACTTTTACCATTTAGGACAAATTTCATACACTCCTCTTTCGTCATATTAGCTTTGAAGTGCTGGTCCACGTAGCCATAGACATACGTGCTTCCAGATCCACCAGTCGCAACAGGTTGGCGCACCATCATACCACCGAGGGGAACAGTGTACACCTTTATCAAGGAACACATCAAATTAATTAAGAGGAGACATGCTGCTGAAAAAAGTGAGTAGAAAACAGAAGAAAGCTTACCTGGCCGCCCTTGTAAGGGTCCCATCCTGCTAGAATAATGCCAGCTGTGATCGAATCTCTGTAGTTGTAACACATATCTTGGAACAAAGTAGCTGCCACTTCTACACGTGGCTCCTCCCCAAGCTCCATCCTAGGAGACAAACCAAATTTAATCAATTTACTATTCGCATAACACAATGCCTATTTTATACACGTGCCAAAGAAAAGTTTTGATTACATTACCTATGCATTCCAACATGATAACGTACAACATCAGCCACAGCCTGGGTGTCAGCTGAGGAGCCAGACCGACAACAATAAATGTTATCAGTAATTCTAGTCAGCTTATCAGTCACCCTGTTAGCTATGTAGACCCTGGAACACAATACAAAACCAATCAGAGCATTCCTTCAAATATTACAAAGAGTGTGTCATCTTAAAAAAATACTTCACAGTTGCCTCTGAATGATAGAAGAAGAAAAAAGCGTACCCAGTGGTAGCTCGAGAATCTGCGCCAATAACAACACCTCCATCGAACTCCACAGCCATAATGGTGGTCTGAAACAATCATTACATTATTTCATTAAAAACAAACTAAATTCATATCGATTAGGACAATACTTTGCAGCAGAATAGAAAAGAGGGCAGGAAGAAACACTTCAGTATTTCCCGCATATAAAAGAAATGTTATTTAGTGCAGTATTGAATTTTTCACGATAAACACACTCCACAAACAGAAAATTTGGGACAAATCATAACTTGTAAACATGATTCAGCGGACTTGGCAGAGAAAGAGAGGTTAGACTGCGGCATTCCCGATTTGCAAAGTTGTGGTAATTCATTCATTAAAAATCTTAAAAAAAGATGTTTACCCCTGTTCTATGCTCTGCGGTCCACGGTGTTGTAGGGTCATAATAAGGCATATAAGGGCTTGCCAGCTCCATTTTTGACACAGAGCTTCTTCCATGCATCATCGCCGCCATGTTGATGTCGAATGTCAAATGAAATGCAGGCAATTAATGAAACGAAGACATCGACATAATGGTTTTCTTCCAGATTTTTTCGCATCTCAACAACATCACCCCATAAAAATTTAAGTAAAACTGAAGTGGACATATCGAAATCTTCGTGTAATTCTTCATCCACGCATTTAGGTAGGGTTTTTAGAATTCCATGTTAACCAGCTGTTAACAGAGTTTGTGGTTGGTGATTGGCCAGACTGACGCCAATGACTGTCGGAACTTTGTGAAAGAAAATGGAGGAGATCGGCATTATCGTGTCTGAAAAGGTAAAAGAATTTGATTTATTCGCAGATATCAGCTTATTTTGCTTTACGCTGTCCACGAAATCAAAACTTTTATCATTTATTGTCATCGAGATTGACTTAGCCACTTCTCATGTTTGGAATTCGGTTCATTAAAGTGGAAACGTCACTTGAGTTGGGGTTAGGATCGTCCTATTCATTTATTTTGTTCATTATCTGACTTCAGGTGTGGCTTATTGATCATAGCTAATTTACATTATAGTAATATGATGACCCTGAAACTTTTCGTTTGAATGAAGTAGGAAACTTCATTCGTAGCCTATCTTGGGTCTATTGATTGTCAATCTGCAAGAGTCTGTTTATTCCATTTCCCGGTGCTTTTTGTGTGGTTACCCTAATGTCTTTCAAAAAACATCTTACACAATTTTCGTAACGCTTAAAAACTCTCAGTAATGTTCTCACTAAGGACAGGGGTGCTTACAGAAATGCTTGTTGTTAGTGACACCTAACCTATTATTGTATTGGAATGTTGCCTGTCATACTTGTGGTAGTACAGTTCCTTTATTGTTAACATGCCACAAATTATGCGGGATGTGCATACCTCACCACCTCTTGTGATCTGCTGAAAAGTGATCTCAAAGCTAAAAATATATTTTCATGTATGTTTCAGGAGGACCTCAGTCTTGATTCCAAGCCTGCCCTTCTGCCACAATGTAGTCCTCTTGATGATGTAGATGTTGAAGATCTCTATACTAAATTCAAGGTTTGTACCCGTGTATTTCTATTTGTTCATTACTCAGTTTGAGATAAGTAACACCCTTATTCATTGAAATTTTTTGTGTGTTTCAGACTCTTCAGCGTCAGCTTGAGTTCTTAGCTGTTCAAGAAGAATATATCAAAGATGAACAACGTAACCTGAAGAAAGAGTACCTGCATGCGCAAGAAGAAGTGAAACGTATACAGAGTGTTCCACTTGTTATAGGACAGTTCTTAGAAGCTGTTGATCAAAATACAGGGATTGTTGGAAGTACAACAGGTAGAATTTTCAAGTCTTTATGCTTATCAGGGTAGTTTGATTGAGTTCTTGACCAAATTTAGAACAGTTTTCACTCTCTCTATTGTTTACAAGTTAAAATTATTAATATTACTTTACATTGCTTGATTTACTCTGTTATATGTGCTTTTTTTCCAGGATCCAATTACTATGTCCGAATTCTTTCTACAATTGATCGGGAACTACTGAAACCTTCTGCTAGTGTTGCGTTGCACAAGCACAGTAATGCTCTTGTAGATGTGTTACCTCCTGAAGCTGACTCATCTATATCTATGCTGTCTGCTGGTATGCTCATCATTAAATTAATGTTAACAGCATACTGTAGTTAAGGATGGTATTTAAAAAATGTCTAATTATGTCTATTTGTTTGCTTTTGGAAATAGATGAAAAACCTGATGTGCAGTATTCAGATATTGGTGGAATGGATATGCAGAAGCAAGAGATACGTGAAGCAGTGGAACTACCTCTCACACATTTTGAATTGTACAAACAGATTGGTATTGATCCTCCCCGTGGTGTTCTGATGTATGGACCACCCGGCTGTGGGAAGACCATGCTTGCAAAAGCTGTTGCACACCACACCACAGGTATTTTTCAAGTCATTTGTGAAAGGGTTGAATTCATTAAAGTATGTTGAGATAATTTATCATTTATGTTGTTCTTTAAGAGCCAATTATGCCACACAATATGTGAATTTCATTCTTAGATTTTTAACCTTCAAAAACAAATTGAAAAACCAAAAACCATTGGCATTTTAATGGGCTTTTAGCAGATGTTTATTTATATTTTTGTCTATGGTTACAGCTGCTTTCATCAGAGTTGTTGGATCAGAGTTTGTTCAGAAATACCTTGGAGAAGGCCCACGTATGGTTCGAGATGTGTTCAGACTAGCCAAAGAAAACTCTCCGGCCATCATTTTTATTGATGAAATTGATGCTATTGCCACCAAGCGATTTGATGCTCAAACAGGAGCAGATCGTGAAGTACAGCGAATTTTGCTGGAGCTTCTAAACCAAATGGATGGTTTTGATCAGACAACTAATGTTAAGGTATGAAATATGTTATAATTTAAAAACAAAACAAAAATAATTTTGCTGGATGAAATAAAATGTATTTAATTATTTTTATTTAGGTTATTATGGCTACCAACCGAGCTGATACTCTAGACCCTGCCCTGCTAAGACCTGGTCGTTTGGATCGCAAAATTGAGTTCCCACTGCCTGACAGACGGCAGAAGCGACTTGTTTTTGCCACTATTACTGCAAGAATGAACCTCAGTGATGAGGTAGATCTTGAAGATTATGTTGCTCGACCAGACCATATCTCTGGAGCTGATATTAATGCTATTTGCCAAGAGGTAAGACACACTCTGAATTTTCATGGTCTCATTTTTCTTTGTTAGTAAAATTCTTCTGATACATAATATTGACCCTTTTTGTCTGTTTCATCAGGCTGGCATGCATGCTGTGCGGGAAAACCGCTATATTGTCCTAGCAAAAGACTTTGAAAAGGGTTACAAAAACAACATCAAGAAAGAAGAATCTGAGCATGAATTTTACAAATGAAATGTTTGTCTGTTTATTAGTTTTGATCAGACTGAAAGCTGCTTTTATCTGTTTTTTCTTTATTCAGCACTTTAAAATCATTTCTGGACTGTTTCATGTCGTTAAGCATAGATTTGTGGATGAAATTAATTCTCAAATATTATAGAAGGGGTCTGATACAATTATATGAATACTTCTGTTCTTGTGGTAGGTAAGAAAATAATATTAAATGTAATTCATTTTGTAACAAGGAATGACCTTTTAAATACAGCTTATAAACTTTATTAACAAATAGAGAATATGATTTTCTTTTAATCCTTTCCGTGGTTTGCCAGAATCGGTGTGTGAGAATTTATGATAGTTACTTAGTTAGGTGACCACAAAACAATGCAGAACCGAATTGAGGGAGCACTTAAATATTCATCAGAATGGGCAAAAGAGAGAACAGATCTCCCTAGGAGGCCCCACTGCAAAACAATCTGGTCACTTTACCAACTATTTTGTTACAAATGCTTCTTAAAATATAGTTCCGTGATTTGACGACAAATTGAGAAGGATGTCCAAAATAAAATTTAAGTTTTTTCACCAAATTACGAACTATTTCTCATCACGATTTTCATCATTATGTTACACTCTCAGTACTCAAAGCAGCCCTATAACGAAACTTCGAAGTTCAAAAACTACGTGGAGATTTTTCGCAGAATGACGACAAAACATTTTACAGTGTCCGCTCCCCCCTCACAAGCACAAGGGGGAGGCGCGGTCAGTCCGTCAGTTGCCAGGCCTCGCCTCACACATTGTGGCTGCCTAATGAGAGCGCATCGCGAAGACCACTCGCTGGACAGGCCGGAACAGGACAGAGTGGGGCTTCACTTGGCTTCCTGCCGGCCTGGCGGCCAATGGGAAAACAGAGCAGGTGGGCTGGGCCACTGGAGGCTCGCTGCTGCTCGCTGGAGGGCGGCCGCTGCGGTAGAACTCGCTCGCGCTGTTCGCTGGAGTATCGTCAAGTCATAACTGCTGGGACTTCCCTGTCCTGCTCAAGGTCTGTGTTTGATTTGACAGACACATCACTGCGGTGCGGCCGGCTTCAGGCCTCTCCTGCATCCATTCACTACTCTTATCCATCCCGCCTTTCGAAGCGCGGCCCAGAGCAGCTATGCATCCCCAGATCACTTTATGAAGATCCTTCCCCACCTCGGCTCGCAGAGCGGGGCAGGGCGGGGCGGGGCGGGGCGGGGCGGGGCGGGGCGAAGCACGCAGGTGCAACGCGAGGCGAGGATGGTCTTGTCACTCCACGCACTGGCCATGCTTATGCATATGCTGGCGTGATAATCGTATGCGATGCCGCTGCAAAGGCTCTCCTCCTTGCCTCGCCACCCCGCGCCCCGCCCCGCCCCACGCCGCCCCGCGCCGCCCCGCGCCCCGCTCCGCGCCCTGCCCCACGCCCAGCCCCACGCGGAGCTATGCGAGCCGGGAGGGTGGACTCCGCGCCTTTCACATCACGGCCCCAGCAAAGAATAGGAATGCTTGAAGAACGCAGTACCCTGCTTCAGTTATTTGCATCAACCGCGTCAAGTTATGCGGCGCGGCGCGTGCTATAAAGCACTATAAAGGCTCTAGGCTAGCTGGGAGTAACTTACTGTGGTGGAAAGCTTGGTGTTAGTACTGACTAGACTATACGTCGACGGGCACGGAGACGGGTGGGGCTTTCGATCATTTCGTACGGATGGGATGTTCGAGTTGAGTTATGGTAGAGATTGACACCAACAGGTGTTTGATGGAGCAGGGGAAACAAGAAATGATCCAAAACCGATTAAGCATTGTTTGTTATTGCTGTCTCGGCTTTTAATCAGGTCATCTGAATACAAGAGGCAGGTGCCAAGAGCAGAAAGCGTAAGGGAAGGGCTCTGCCAAGCATTTCAGTCAGTGGCGCCGCCAGGGCAGGCCAGGGTCTTGAGGTTGGGGCGGCTGAGGTCTGAGGTCGGCCGGTCTCCTACATCCGGGGGCAAAAGGTGAGGGGTGGGGCTTTATAAGGAAATTTTTGAAGAAAGATCACAAGCCACAGGCACGAGCTATCAATATGAGTGTAATTTATTTACTAACCATTTCGCTTGAAACGTGCGGCCAGCAATCGGCGGCCACATGCTGAGAATGCTGTTGCTGGTTGGCTAAATAGTGCCGTGTCGTAGGCAACGGTGGAAATCAAAGGCGCTCTCACACGGACGAGAGGGAAGGCAATGACACGTCACTCTGACGTAAGGGGATCCGAATGTGAGAAGCTCGAGGTAGAGGGAGAGGGCGCTAGTGGGCAGTCTGCCACACTTATCATAGCAGAGGATATGAGCAGAGTACTGCTGGAAATGCGCATTCAAGGCGCATCGGTGAGCTCTGGTTGCGCCTTGAATTCGCATTTCCAGCAGTGCCTTGCTATCTGGGTACACATTCTTGTCACTTCGATTCTATTGTCCGAACCCGACCCGAATACCTGTTCGTTTAACCGGCTAACATCTGCAACTGTCTACTCGTGTTTTAGCACCTGTCCCGAGTTTGACATTGTTAATTCTTCTGGGAATATCTGGACTCTGGTCCCTTTTATTCGAATAGGGCATGGAATTATAGGGACAAGATAAATTTTAATGTCAGAATATTCCGAAACCGTAGCCCGCCGTGCTCTTGCCGTCACCAGGACGTC
>CABIKL010000479.1:0-22152 GCA_902196195.1 Aptinothrips rufus
GCCCCCCCCCCCCCCCCTCCCCCCTCCGGTGCCAAGCTGTTTCCTCTAGAAGTAAGTTCAAGATGTGTTTTTGTTTCTGCAATGAGGTATTTGGGCAGGAAGGGGAAGAGGAAAGAACATGATGGCGGCAGCCTAAATCCATAAACAAACCCTCACTTGTTTTAGGAAAGATCTTCTGCTGCTCTGCTGTGATTGGTTGGCATCGGGAGTTAGTGGGCGATTTGTTATGGACTTCACGCTTCTTTTTTCCTCTTCCCCTTCCTGCCCAAATACCTCATTGGGGTAACTTAAGTAATTAGCACGAATTTCACAGCGATGACGGCTCAATGTAAATTCTAGACCAGGTTGCCGGTGACCGGCTTACGCTCATACAGCGGTTGTCCAGAGTTGCATAAAACGTTTCCTCTTCGTTACTCTCCACATTTTTCTGCACATTTGATGCATGGTTACTTACTGACGCTGTCGTTCCTCTTGTCCATATCAATGAATGACGGTATGGCTACCATACTTCGATCAACACATTAGCAGTTTCGGTGAGGCGCTTGCAGGCCACAATTAGAAAGCCGTAGGATACTTTGATTCATTACTATCGTCGTAAAGTGCCAGTAAACACCGGAACTTGCACTAGAAGTTTGACTGTACACTAAACAATGCGGCAGGCAGTTCGTACATCCACATGATTGTTTATGTTTACCTTCGCCTTCCAGGCCTTGCACAACCCGGGGGCGACAAGGTCCGATCCGTTCGAAATATCGAAGTCAGCTCTTGGAACGGTTCGTCACTGGTCAGAAGATGAGACAGAGCAGTACGTAACGAGCCGTACCCTTCCGTGACAAAAATTTCATGAATGTTCCTTTGTAGCAAACCGCGTTAGGATTGGTTTTGGATTTGTATGTAAACTATTTTGTTGGCAAGTGATGCACATCATTAATTTATTAATTTGATGTTGGCAGTAAGTTCGAATGCCCCACTGATGTTTACCGCTGTTCCATCTTTTTTTGTTTTAACACAATGACACAATGACAGCATCCTTCTCCCGTGAGACGCGACTCACAACTCACACTCACGCGCGCGCGGGGGGTCCCCCTCTCCCCCTTCCCTCCTCGCCGCGCTGGTGTACGAACTTATAACTACGGGGGGAGATTGCGGAAACAGTTCTTTAGTCCGGTAAAATAAATCAATTTTTATAAGACAAATATTTGTAATTTTTGGCGTCCTGAAATTAATGCTTAGTCCAGTATTCGTTCTACTTTGAAATAAATGGTTACGTATGCCACCAGCGTCGTCCATACACCGGTTCTCTTCTCTCGCCACCGCTCGCCACGAAGTGTACTGTTGGCATTTTTGCTGGCAGGGCACTTTCGTTCAGGGCCCCGGAGCGGCAACACACAGCTGGCGTCTGCTTGTGTTTCGGATTGGAAAAAAAAGCCTTGCAATGCATAAAATGCCTATAAAACCTAGGAAACCGAACAAGAATCCTAGTTTCCTCAGTCATGAATTTGTCATTCAAAATCATGCGGACATTGTGTCCTGCGTTGCTATGGTGTTTGTGATCGGGCTTATGATTCAGGTGGGTTGACTTTCATTCATGGAAACGTAAACAGTGGGGTCTAACCCCAACGTATATAATTTTATTCCTTCTGCTCATTTAGACCTTGTCAGCTGCCTCATAATACTGCCTCCATATCAATTACTACTATCGTTCAAAATTAGAACAGTTTTGAGCCGGGCCAATGCCGGTTGAAGACTTCAATATTGTAGACGTCACATAACCCACAAACATATGTAACGGTATTTCTTAAAGGGTAGCTTATAATTCTTCATATGTTGCTTCAATCTGCTTCAAATAAATATTCGAAAATATAACTTAACACTCTCTCAGTCGTGTTCCTGATTCCATGCATTTATTTATAAGGTTCTAATTTTTTCAAATAAGGATTAGATTTTCAGAAAATTTAAGCTGATATATTTATCTCTTTTTAATATCAATTTTTTTTCTATTTGTGGTAATACTACTAACCAGTTAGCGAACTCTATATGGGATTCTTCACAAATTTTGAGTTAGTTATTCACAAATGGAACGCGATATCTATCTCATAGCATATTTCATTTTTCCATCCTACCCATTTGCAAAGAGTTTATAAAATTTCCACATGATGCATCTCATGCATTGGTCAGAGGTATTTCCTAGGTCATACTCTTAATTTGGGGATGGGATCTCTATTTTCTTTTATGTCAAAAAGCCATAACACACATTTCATTTTTTTATTTAAAAAATTGTAACTTATTTTTTAATTTAACAAAAAGAAACTTAAGATTTATTAATTTGAGTCTTCATGATGTTATTTGAATTTATTTGTTTCAGTCGTGCAGTAATTTTACCACTACTTCTTTTACAGGCAACCTCTTCTCTTGCGTACACTTTCATTGGAGTTCATCACAATGTCACACTTACTCCTGAGGACCAAGACTCAATTGAAAAGCAAACGGATACATTGTACACTTATGGATTGAAAGATCTCTGTGCTATTTTCTTCTATTCTCTTATCTGTATTGTTATGCACGCCATCCTTCAGGAATACTTCCTCGATGTAAGTGTACCTGAAGAATTTGATTTTTCAAGTGGGTGTCTCTTATTTGTATTGGTATTGTTAACTTCCTTTTGCTTCTCTTTTTCCAATTTTAGAAAGTCACCAAGAAATTGCATCTTTCCAAGGCCAAGCACAGCAAATTTAATGAATCTGGTCAGCTGCTAGTTTTCTATCTCATATCTATTGTGTGGGGTATCGATATTATTTTAAGGTAAAGAACTTAGTCTCAGTGATGACTTAGCAATGTGATACACCTTTCTAAGTTTTGCATTATTAATGACATTTTCTGGTTGCAGACAAAACTTGTTGCTGAACATCACCTCTTTGTGGGAAGGTTACCCGCATTCTGCACTGGTGTTCACCTTCAAGTTCTATTTTATCTTCCAATTGTCATACTGGGTACACTGCTACCCAGAGCTGTACTTCCAGAAGGTCAAGCGCGATGAAATGTCTGACCGGATTCAGTATGCCACACTTGGTATTATTGCTGTTTCTGCCATATATCTGCTCAAGTATGTTGTATTTGTGACTTGTGGTAATGGTGTTTCTTTTTTCTTCACCGATCTAATTCTGTATGTTTTTTGTTGCAGCCTTAACCGAGTTGGTATTTGCCTTCTTTCTCTCCATTACATGTCTGAAGCACTGTACCAT
Source organism: Aptinothrips rufus (assembly GCA_902196195.1). NCBI lineage: Eukaryota > Metazoa > Arthropoda > Insecta > Thysanoptera > Thripidae > Aptinothrips > Aptinothrips rufus. The sequence continues at coordinate 3,243 of CABIKL010000479.1, forward strand.
GTAGCCCGCATTGTAGATTACCTTGACAAGGATGACAATGGTTCCAAAAGTATGTAACAAATCTTTTCACATTAATTTTTTTTCTCAAGCAATTTTGTCCTTGTAATTTCTGATTTTTTAATATTGTTTATGTTTTCCTGCAGGCATTCACATGGCTGCCAGTGGTATGTTTGTTCTTGTGAGATTGGGATCGATTATCTTGTCTGTTCTGACATTCTGGTATGGTCTTGCCCTTAGTGATAATCAAGTCATCAATGTATCTGAAGGAAACTTCAACACTCAAACTGTCAGGTTTGTATCTGTTAAAAATGGAATGTGCATGTCCCATCTATTATCCACTTAAGTGTTAGTCAGATAATTTTTTATGTTCCTGAGAATTTCTTCAATATTTTTCTTGGTTTACAGATTGAGTGTTCTAGCTAGCATATGTATTATTCAAGCCTATTTCATGTGGCACTTCATTACTGAGCAGCTTCAGCAAATGCGTGAGCAAAATGCCCTGTACTCTGCCAGCAAACCCAAGCCCAAAACTGAAAAGAAGATTGCATCAAAGAAATCCAAAAAGGAGGGTGAGTGAGAATTGGCAAGAACGACAGCTATGATCAGATGTACAGTTTTTAGTTCTGTCTTCTTAATACTATTTTACTTTGTTTTCAGAGAAAAGAGAGGATGACGATCTCCCAGAAGTTGACCAAAATACAAAGAAGACACTTCGAACAAGAGCTGCAGCAAAGGCCAAGTAAATGTTCTATCCATCCACATATGTTCATTAATTTATAAAGATGTTGTCGGTTTCACACTGGCATTTTTTTTTTAGATTAAATGGTTCTTTTGATATTGCATCTACAATTTTTTTTTATCCTGATTAACGCTGTTGAGAATGGTGAAGAAAGATTCATCTTTGTAACCATATTTAAAGGTTTATTTAATCACTACAACAAAGCAACATTCTAACCTGGTTTTGATCATATTAGTTAGGGTAGGTAACTGTAACCACACCCGATACAATTTGCATAAGAAATAAATTACACTTTTAATATCATAGTAGATGGGGAGCCAGCCCCTTGCTTTGCGCAATAATCTTGAAGCTTTAATAAGTGCACTCAGCACTGAGGTAATCCTCTAGCTAGATGTTCGAAAGGTATGTGAACAACATTAGGCGCAAGTTATATATCAGGGGTCCCTCAATACTGCTAGAGTTCACCAAAGGGCTCCATCACCCAACTGGTGATCATATTTTGTAAAAGACTAGATCTTTAGAACTCCAAAACATAACAATGCAAACAATACAGCACAGGAAAAGCACAATCTTAAGCAGTGGAACATATTTCTTTCAAAGTAAGAGACTTGCTCACAACTAACGTTACATCCGTATAATAGAGAACAACAATATGTGCAATTTTAAAACTCCTTTCCATGTTATCACATTGAGTGCGTCGAGGCCGTGTAGAGGTCACGCCCTGGGTTAAAAGGTGGTGCATTCCCAGGGCCGCACTTAATGTGTTAAATGGTTCCATGGTTTTCAGTAATATTTTGCACTGAATCAAAACATGTGTGGTCATTGTCACAAATTCCTGTTACAAAAGAATTTGCATTGCTTGTGATGGAGTATTGAATAGCAGCACAAATTTTAAAAATAATATCACACTAATATCAAAATAAAGTACATCCAATGTTAAAACAATCAAAAAGTTTAATTCCTGATTAGGAGAACGGCATACCAAAAACAGAATAAAAATTCATTACAATTCCCATCAAATAAGATAAAGATTTCATATTTATAACTTTATAATGTGGTTCTCTTAAGGTATTCAAATTATTGGCGAACATTACTTGTAATAAGACACTGATCTCAGAAATATCAGAGGCACTTCAATCAAACCTGACAAGCAAACAAATAACAAAGCTTGGCAGGTAATAAGTAATTTGAAAAGTGATTCACAAATTTGCTAGCAGATGTCAAAATTTAATCAAACAAATTATGACACTAATGTAAAGAATACTACTCTAAAAGATGGCAATAAGAGCTTTAAATACAGCAGAAAAATTAAAGCACTTTTGGTATAATTGGTGAAAACCACCCTACTTGATGTATCAATAAACTATGTTCTCAACACCTTTATACTCCTTTCAGTGGTCAACAAAAGTTCCACAGGCATAAAAGAATGCCTCTGTAGGATACTCTATGGGGGAACTTTAAGGGGTATGGATTATTGTCAGGTGAAAAAGAACATAATGGACTTTCAATTGAGCACAGCTCAAGATGCTAAAATGAAGAAGTTCCATTGTCCTGAAACACTGATGATCACACAATTTAAACCAATCGAAGTTACATAACTTCAGTATGGTTGATTCCTACTCATTGAATTCTACAGGCTTACACAATAAAATAAAATTTTCATGATATTTTGAACTAATAATTAAGAAACTTAAATCACATAACAACTGAATCTGCTTCTGTTTCTTCTTCAACAGTCATGTACAATCCCTCTTCTTCATATGCACTATCATGTTTGGCTAAAATCCTCAACAAAGGACGTAACTTCAACCACCATTGAACTTTTGGGATGCGTTGACTGCAACACAAAAAGAAATACTTAGCAACCAGACATCAATAATTTCCATTTGTTAAAGAATATATTCACACAGACATACAAACACAACAACAAAAAAGGGCGAAACAAGGAATAAAGAACTGGATTAATGAGAGAAAAATAAGAAAAACTGATAATTTTGGACTTGCATTTTCACTGAGAAGTAAAATAATGAGTGAATGGTTGTGTAAAATGGCACACAGTTATGGTACGGGTTTCTATTGCCATTTCCAATTATTATTGAAGAAAAAAAAAGGAATGATGGAATGAACACATTCTTCATTCAAAGTTTGCTCAGTGTTGATGAACTCCAACACATACATGAGACTTAAATAAAAAACATACACAAAGGAGAGTTCAAAATAAGCAACCCATCTCCCTCATTTCATATCTACCCATGTTGGAGCAGTTGGAGATATGCATCAAACCATGACAATATGACATGACACCATGCAAAACAATATGGTATAATGATTGCACGCACATGCCTAAATGAAGTGAGTGAGGTCTGTGGGTGTTCCATCTTCCACTGTTATGTACATCCCCTCTTCCACATAAGCACTCTCGTGCTTAGCGAGGATACGGAACAGTGGTCGCAGCTTCACCCACCACTGAGAGTTGGGGATACGGTGCCTACAACATAGCAATGTGTCATGCAAACACAGAAGCTACCGTGATAAGAAAAAATACTACGGTGGGCATAAATTACAAAATCTACGTATGATCCAGCTCCAATGTTTTTGTCATTAAATGGTACCAGAATGAGAACAATATACAAAATATAAGTTAAGGATCTGGGTGCCCAAGAAAACCATGCAATTTTTTTTTTTTCAGGAATGGATATATGTAAAGAAACCCATTCATCAATAGTAAAAAAAATATACTTAAATACTTAATCTGCTATGTGGAAATTCAATTTCAAATATGAACAGTCATTTTCACAAGCATTTGCAATAACAATAATACTACCATAAATCGCAATTTACTTTACAGAAAACTCATGCTTTATTTTGGACTACAGTTCTATTTCTATTCAGAAGGCGCAGTGAAAGGTGATGAATGTTGAAGGAATGATGTGCAACCTAAGCCATCCATTTACATGCTGATCTGAATTCCCTTAAATCGCACTGGTAGAATGCTATGTATGTATGTGAGTGATGGAGAGCTTATCTGATAATATAACAACAAGTAAAATTACAACTTACTCAAAGTTAGTGCCACCCTTGAGATCCTGGAGAGGGGTAAACTTGTACTGACGGCGGACAATGCCCATCATAACTGCAGTATCAGGAGCATTAACACTGATAGAACCGTCTTCTCGGCAGTGCTGCTTCAGCTGGCCAACCATCCACTCAACACTTTTGGCAGCCATTTTTGTGCCCATGTTGCGATCAAATGGAGTGGGAGAGCCACCTTGTTGCATATGACCTACAAAAGGAAAAATCATTCACGAAGGACTGGATAGTGAAATAAAAAAACCACATAAAGAAAAATTACACCTTTTACGTACCGAGAACATTCATGCGGGCACTGAAGAGACCCTTGCCTTCTTCAGAATACAGACGATAAATGAAATCAGTGTTGTAATTCTCATTACATTTCTCATTCCTAGGTATTAAAGAGAGGAATCAGTTTTAATGGTAAGATACTAGTTGAATGCTAAGCATTGAAGTGATTTATCAGTGGGTGGTAATGAATGGTTCAGGGTCGCGTAACTGTGAGTATTAATAATATGGGAGAAATTTTAAATTTCAGATGAGATAATGTTTTCAATTTGTATTTTTGTTCTCATTGAGTTATTCATATTTTGGGTTGCAAACTGTCCTTTGTGGGACTAGTTTCGAACCCGCCGAGCGATATCCGGATGACATGCGATTTTCGGGTAATATTTTGGCTGTCTCCTGATTTTTCCAGCTGCTTCTGGAATGCTGTTACAGTTCGTTTCTGGTATATGACTCACAAACTACAATTCTTCTCTCTTCATGATTAATTTCTTAAAATGCGTGTCTTGGAAAATGTTATTCTCTTATGTTGCTAGCAACCTGTTTGTGTATGATGCGAATCCTGGCTTAGTGCTGTAGGATAGGATAAGACTGAACTGGACTTTTTCTGGGCACTCAGCCAGTAAAGCATATTCCGAATGTTACAGAAATAAGACCAAGAACAAGACACCTAGGAGACGACCTAACCTTACTGCTGAGTAAATAAATAAATACCTCAAAATTAAGCCGCGCTGAACGCCTTCAGCCATTTTGGACGCCATGTGATACACGTCCTGCTGAAGATCCTTGATAGAAAACTTTTCCTCATAGATGTAGGCTGCATCGGCACCACCAGCCAATCCTGAATGAGAAAATGGGAATAAGCTTCAACAAAACCTTAGATAGATAATGTTAAATAAAGAACTGTGAATTGTCAAATACAAAGGAGCTTACCTGCAACAGTTGCCAAATAGCCACAATAGCCACCCATGGTCTCAATAATGAACACACGGCGTTTAGTTCCCTGGGCTGATTGCCGAATTCTGTCACAAATCTGAAAAAGAAAAAATTAACTCTCTCTTCTGAATACCCTGAAGGGTAATTCACTAATTCAATCAAAGGTATTACATGCAGGTAAACTAACCTCGGTGATTTCATTCAGAGCAGTATCACAACCTAAAGAAAATTCAGTGCCAGGAACATTATTGCTGATGGTGGATGGGATGATCACAATTGGAATACAGAATTCAGGATGCTGTAAACGATTTTCAGTAAGCTGCAAACCAGCTTGGTACGCCTGCACAAGTGAAGAAAATTTGTAAATGTAAAGAAAATGGCAAAAATTCATAAATTACATTAAATAAATAACTATTAGTTGTAATATTACCTCAAAGCCACCAATGATAAGAAGACCTTGGATCTTATACTCCTTCAAACGTGCAGCAATTTGAGGCATTCGAGCACCAGGCAGAGTACGTTTCGTTCCAAGCATGGCACCTCCTTGACCAACCCACCCGGTCACATCAGACCAACCCATCATTTGAACCTGAGATAGAAAGGGAATCATTTACATGCACAACAAACTTTCGATGTAGAACCAGTCAAAAGCGGATTTGAGATAAGATATTATTTGTATTAAGTCCTAAGATAAGAGACTCACATTCCCAGCAACGAGTCCTTCCACACCATCGTGGATTCCATAGACAGTATCACCTCTGTAGATGCAGTTCCTTACAAATGAACGAACAGCAGCATTCATACCACAGGCAGGCGCTCCAATATGCATGACGGCCAGAGTGTATCCTTCCTAAAGGGAATGCAATGAGATGAAAAAGTTATTTGGAAAATGTATGTAGATTTCAGAAGATAATTGTGAAAGAAGCCAGAAATAAGGTGAGGACAAAGATGGGAGAAAGACTGTAAACTATATTTTCGTACTCGATTATAAAGCCGAATGCCGGTAATTTTAATCTAAAAATAGCTCGTGACATAAAATTTAACATTGAAATTATGTCACATCTCCTATTTCTTCGACGAAAAAGAAAAACAAAGGCTGATAGAAAAATAAAAAGACTAGTAACCCTATAAAATCAGAGGCACATAAGCTCTGATTCTATCATCTCCCCTGGGTGTATTTTCTCCGGGAGGGAGTTCCAGTTTTAAATGGCCAGGGGACACATCTGTAAAGTCAAAATAGAGCAGGGATACATACACATGCATAAAGCAATATTGAACATCTAGTCCATGAATTGTTGAGACAATTCTTGAGAAAGTTGAGATTAATAGTTGAGATTAATTTTTAGGAGATAAAGCTGTGTCCAATCAGGAAATAATAACCAACATAAAATATAAAATGCCAAAAGAAAAAGTTGCATTGATCATTTTATCCACCTTCCCTTCTTACCTGTCCCCACAGTGTGTCTTGCTACAAGGAATGAAACGGAACAAAATTTTATCATGAGGCGGATGACCAGAAAGCCACAGAATACATCCATTAAGTACAAATTAGACATGACATCAGAATATATCAGAGTTAGAGTTTTAAGAATGTACCGTACCTTTTTCAGAGCAGACTGCAAGCACAGAAAGAGAAGAAAAGCATTTTATTGGCAAGCAAGAGTAGGTATGGAGATCAGGATGATATCGGATAAGGAAAGCAAAGGACGGGTTTTCTGTCAGACACAGGTCAGAATAATGATGAGTAGTGCAAATGAGATCGAGATAAGAGTTCGGCTCCAGACAACAAGAATACACCATGAAAATGACATTGTAAATGCATACTAGGGTTTGGAAAGCAAGGTTTCTTTTAGTTCAGAATTTAAAGTCTTCGGTGAGTTAGCATGCATACCCAGCTGTGATAAGTAACTTCAAATGGGATATAAGGTACACAACAAACTACTACTTTTTCTTTTTGTTTCTTGGAACATGTGTCTTGGAACAGGAAAGTAAACTTACCACACCACGCCCAGCTTCATCAAAAGCAGTCTTTGGGGGCTTCAGCCTGGTGAGCATCTTGTATGTTTCCAAGTTGCGAACAAAGCTCCTGATGGTTTAAAATCAATCATGAGGAAATATCATACTTTGGCCAAAAAAAAGGTAAGGAAAGAAACATGAAAAATGTACCTTCCACGTAGTTGGACAGCCTTTTCCCATTGCTTGTCAGCCATAGCTTTAGCAACTGCCTTAGTTCTTTCCACACATTCCATTAGAGGAAGCCGAACAGCCTGATTACCATCAAGTGACACAACACATGCCTCAGTTTCAGGTGTGGCTTCCATAAGAGCCATAACAGCTTCAGCACCCATACGACAACCCTGCAACATCGAACCTGGTATAAAGAATATCCCTACACTAAGATGACTCACCCAATAAAGGTCATAGCTTACCAAAACACGATCAAATGCACTAGGGCTTCCACCTCTCTGTACATGTCCCAGAACAGTGATACGTGTGTCTTGGTTCAGATTATCTACAACCACTTGTTTGACTTTCTCAGCGGTTATAGGCTCTCCATCCCGGTCTATGGCTCCCTCAGCCACAATGATGATATTTAGACGCTGACCCGCAGAGCGCTCCTGAAGAACAAACCATCAAGAATCAGAGAACGGATCTCAGGCAGAAATAACGACTAATTTCTTTTGTTCTAATTTACAACTTCAAAGGCTTGTAAGGCTTCTGAGAGGCTGTCCATATACTAGGTTTGACTTTGTTTTGATATGCGTGTCATGTGTGGTACTTTCAGCTTCATTTGAAAATACACCATTTACACCAGCTGAATGGCTTTTGTAAAATAACCATAATAGTGTTACGATTTCTCTATTGTTGTTGCTCCTCCACACATTGACAATCAAAGCAAAGATGCACCAGTTTACAAGGTGGCATGCATTCTACTTATAAGAGTAATAAAAGAATTTCAAATACTTTGTTCCAATGATTGTGAAATATAACTTCTAAACCAAAATGAAAAAAAGAAAGAAGAAAAAAATTTGACGCATTAGAATATTTGAAGAATAAAGACTGATAAAACAGTGGTGCCAAGATATTTCATGATATCTCGTTATTACTTATCTACTGGACCAAATAAAGCAGGATCAAGCAAAGCAGATACATCTGATGGATGTAAGCTTAGAGAAGAAGAAAGCTAGACTGATCTCACACTATTATCTATGATTTCAGAGTACTGATAAAGTAACAAAACCATGCAAAAACTGTACAGAAACACACGGAACATGACTAAAATGATAGACATTGTCAAACATAAATTCGACAGTAAAAACAGACGACCATCGGGTGAAAGGATGCCAAATCACCAAAGAAAACAAAAATTAGACCTACAGAATAGAATGATAATTTAGACATCAGATCATTGAACTGAAGAACACATCCTAAAGTGAAGCCATGAGGCTGACTACAGCAAATTTACGTCACATACATTTTGAGTGCTCGAAAAGTTCTAAAGGAAAGACTACAGAAAATTGAAACAAACCACAATCTCTTTGAGTACTCAGTATCATACAAGGATAAAAAAATAATAATTTATCAATCATAATGTGAGTGAATAGGTTTTCAAAAATATCTAAATGAAATAAGGTCTTGCCTGGAGAAGCTTTTTGCACATCTTGATATCCCAGCCTCGCTCTGGGGGCCATTCAGGAATGAATACGAAGTCTGCTTCAGAGGCCAGAGCAGCAACCAATGCTAAGTACCTGCATTAAACAACTTTTTCTCAGAATAGCATAGCGAGTGTAGCAACAAAACACTCATGTACTAACCAAAAGATTTTAGCAAAACCAAAACATGCCATTATCTTTTGTTATGTAAGTAAATTTTGTTGCCATTTTTTGCCTATCCATACAGACACTATTAAAGTGTCATCGTCTATCTTCATAGAATTCAATGCAATATTGCATGGACCTAGTCATATAATCATCTCATAAAATGATGTCCTTTGATGCTCACAGTAAAGAAAATGCACGACAAATAGCCAAACAATAAAAAGCATAGCACATTATACAAGGCAGTCCCCATGAAACATTCTACACCTCCAATAACAAACAAAAACTTGCATAAAATTTCATAAAAGAAATTGTTCTTTTTGTTTTTCTTAGTAAAATCAAAAGGAAAATTCAAATTATATTTTGAGCTCAATTTCTTACATGCACTAATGGAAATAAAATCTGTTAATCACAAGAATGTTGAATGTGTGCTTTCTGAGAGGAAAAGGTCCCAATAATTTCAAATTTTGTTAGAAATTTTATCAGCTTATTCCCTTGAATAAGGTTTGAAGAGACGCAGACAAAGAGTTAATTTCAGCTAGAAATAATGCGGTCCGAGAGAAGGGAAAGTGCACTTGCATAAGGAAATTGAGATTCAGGTTATTCTCTTTGCGCAAGTTAAGCAAGGCATAACAAAAACATATGACACTCAATCCCTTGCCTGTTCTAACTTGTCACACAGCTTTTTGGGCCAGTCCACAGGTGGAGGGTTTTCCGGACAAAAAACATAGTCCGCTTCAGATGTCAAAGCAGTCACGATTGCAAGGTACCTTCATTAGGGTCATTACAGATGTGTCAGTGATTGAAAAATTAACTTAGACTTTGATCTTGATTTTAACACTATTCTAAGACATTAAGAATCAACAGAAAGAATACACATACTAGGAAATTAGAAGAGCAATAAAACTCATTTCATTATGAGAATCCCAGCATCCATTGAAGATTACCAAATTAAATAAAGGAAAAAAAAAAAAAAAGAACAGTGGAATACAAAGCAATACATACCCGCAGTGCCGACCCATAACTTCCATAATGAATGTGCGTTGGTGGGAGTATGCAGTAGATACAATGGCATCGATGGCCTCAATGATACGATGTAGGGCAGAGTCAGTGCCGATAGTCATGTCAGTGCCACAGAAATCATTATCAATGGAACCAACCATACCCGCAATGTGCAGGTGCTTGTATTTCTCTCTTTGCTCAGCAGTTATTTGTTCTGGAAACAGAACATTAGTTCCTGTCAGCATTTCTATACAAACTTAGATAAAAATTAATATAAATCAGCTATAACTTACTGGTAGAAAGAAGCTCATCCAGCAGGCTTGGCCACTCTTGACGGAAAAGATTGGCTCCGGTTAGGGATCCATCACCTCCAATGACCACAAGATTAGTTATACCGCGATTAATAAGGTTCTTGGCCGCCTTCAAACGGCCAGGTCTTTCCCGAAAGTCAGCACACCTGGCTGAACCAATGACAGTGCCTCCCTAAAACACACATCCAAGGACGGAAATCAACATTAATGGTTGATTTACTTTTTAATTTAGCCTTCTCGAAGAAAAAATAAAATTTGGATGAATCAAATAATGTGTTAAGAGACAACTTTAAAATTGTTTATTGGAGGAATGTGAATTTATTAAGCTTTATTGGCCATAAGCTTGAATGCAGTTAGTATCAATAGCTTTTCTCTTGCCAAGAGCTAATTTTACAAGCACAGGGTGTCAATGAGGAGGGAGGTCACAGACAAAGGTCATTGCCTTGGCCCCTCCCTTCACCCCTTCTCCTAGCTTTCTCCCTCTTCTATTTACAATATGCTTGCCAAGTTCTAAGAATAAACTTTTACAGGATAAAGGATGACAGTTTAGCTTAGAAACTGCAACAAAAATGTTGAGCCAGTTGCTCTATGATATGATGCCATACTGTCTTGGAGGTGAAAACAGCATACAGTTCAGTTTTCAAGATGTCTACTTTATGGCCACTTACCCTGTGGATTATAGATGATACAGACGACCAGTTGGCCTCTTCAATGTTAGCACCTCCATCGACCATTCCTTGATAGCCTTCCTTGATAAAGAACACCTTGCAACCAAGATAAATGCCCATGCGAACTACAGCTCGAACAGCTGCATTCATACCTACACAACAAATAGAAAATTCATAGCCATCCAACACCATACACGCAAGAGTAACGCACGTGAAAGTAGAAGGGCAGAAACGTACCAGGTGAGTCACCTCCACTTGTGAACACAGCAATGCCTTTGCCCTTATGCGAGCCTTGTTCGATGAACCGCTGTTTAGGATCGTCATCCATTTTGACTTCTGGTAACGATAAAAACTGCAAAAAACATATTTTCTCTGATTTCATACTTTGTTGAACAATATAAATACAGCAATTGCATCATACATTTAAAGAAGACTTTCGCATTTAGAAACAAAGTATGTAAAGAGGGAAGACCAGCAGCAAGAGTAATCTAACCACAGGATAATATTATGATGAATTTGAAAGCACAGCAAATAAATATGACATAAAAAAAAGCTGTACAGTGCTGATGCAATATTCAGACACTCTAAACTGACTCAAAATAAGTCCAAATTCTGAATTTTGAAAAACAACATCCAAGAAGATTCTGACAGCATTCAATAATCTTTAATATGCAACGAGGCAGAGTGAGGGACATCATAGTGTATTGAAACATCAAGTACAAAAAGAAGTAGGGTTATTACTATAGACCGTTAAGGGGAGGGATTAACATTTTAACTGTGACACGTATAAGAAAATAAGAAAATTATGATAGAGGAAACAGGGAAAGCTAAGAAATACACCACATATGAATGGAAAGCAGTGTAAGAAAAGGAGAACATGTCTTCGAGTTCAACGCAAAACACAGAAATGTAATTTAAAAGCAGGACAATTTGTATACTTATATGAGCATGACAATCATGAATTTCAACTTTTATTATGAATTGCACAGCCAGGTTAGGATACCGTACATGATGTCATTGAATGACAGTAGTTGCAACTATCACTAATGATTCAGTAAAATGACAATTGGACATGGAGCAGAAAGACACAATCACCATCGAATTTCGAATGTTGAGCGGGCTTTGCAATTTTAAATCAACAAATTCTTTATAACACAGAGATTTACTGACCTTTGTTGAATGAAGGTGACCTTTCTGCCTTTACAACCAAAACCACATCAAACAACCTTGCCCATCAAATCATTTGATTTGGCACCGCCCTCCTTGAATTCGGTCCCTGCAAGCGAACAGGCAGCAGGCAGGAAACCTGCAAGCAACACACTTATCGCAAGATTGGTATTATTAGCGAGGCATACAGTTGAATAGAACCAAATATCCTTAGAATAAAGTTTCACTTTTGACGCTAACTTTTAACTTAAAACCTTGTTTTAATCGCTAGACCTCACAATCAGCTGGTTTTACAGAGACATCTACCAGTCAAGTTTCACATCAACTGTCGTCCGCTTCACCAGCATTTTGTTTAGAGTGGATGATTTTAGTGTTTTGATTAATTGAGCTGGTTTGGCCTTAATAAAGTCTTGAAATACGTAGACCTCAGTTAAAATGTGTGCCGGGCGAACCAAAACAGTCCATCGCGGCACAGGAGGTACGTATGATTCCAGGGAAACAAAACAAAACAAAAAAGTTGACAGCTTTGCAGTTCGGTATTTAGTGTAGAAAAGGTTAAGTACTCCTTGTAAATATTCAACATACACGCGTTGGAATACTTTTGGAAGAATCATAAGGACACTTTATCCAGTGTTATCAAGGCTCTGATCACCTTATTTGTAGAGACTGCTCCTGGTCTACTGACTGTGCTTACTAGGTCCAACAGCAATACATACATTCTGGAACAAAATTCATGTTTTATCTCACATGTCTCGCTTCTTTTCTTTGATTTCAGAAATTGTTGCATTCAGCGAGGGTGCTGTTCGGAACAATGCTGCTGTTGTAGAATACTGCCGGACATCAATGTCTGCCCTCTCAGGCTCTACTGCGGGAATTCTAGGTCTGACAGGATTTCTAGGATTTGGTTTCTATGTATTTGCAGTCTTTGGCTTGTGGGTAAGTGTTTGTGCACAGCGATTCGCCTAGAAATCGGCCTAATTTGATTCGCATCGTGAGTCCAACTTGTTTCTTTTGTTTACAGTGTTTAATTCTATTGAAGGCTGGTCCCCGATGGGAGAAATATTTCACAAACCGGAGATCACTATTAACTAATGGATTCCTTGGTGGTCTATTCGTATCCTTATCTCATGCAATCAATTCTCAGTTTTTCCATTCACTAAACCTAAAGAAAAAAAAAAATCCTTTCTTTTTGCGAAGTGCAAACTCACATAAGTCAGTGACTGTAATTGATGTTCATTAATTTAACAGGTGTGAATCCTTAACTTTTTTTTTCCAGACGTATATACTCTTTTGGACGTATCCTTTTTAAATCTTGGGGTAAGTAAGTTGAGATTCAGAAGTGCTGTCATTGACTTGAGTTCTCAAATGAATCTAGACCAAAGATTATTACAAACAATCTGGTAGATGTGCTGCTAAGTGCTGATGACAATTAGCTGAAAATGTCTCCAAGAACTATTTTAGTTGTTGGGGGTACTTGCCTTTGGGTGCTTCTTAAAATACTCAGCACTAGTTCTATTGTCTCAATTTTCTTTCAAATTACATCACTAATTTCATACTGTGTAAGTTCCTTAACAGCATTTTCAGGTTTTTATATGGAATGGTTCATGTATACTAAACAAGAAGATGTTCCATCAATTTTCTTGAAGATAAAACCTTGATCTACAAGCAATTTTCTGTATTCCTGGCAGTATTGTTTTACTGTTGAGATGTATATGTACTAGTGTTGCAAAGGGAGCAATTGCTGTTCATTAGAAGTGTGGCCCATCAGAAAAAACCACATTCATCAAAATTCAACAATTTTATCCCAAACAGGGAAAAAAGTGCGTGTTTTTCTTTGGTAAAATATCTGTTTATGTCTTGTAATAATGTCAGAGCATTCCATATTTATGATTATCCATCTTTTTAATTTTGGAGTCTGTAACTTTTTGTTTGGTGGTATGTTTTTACAAATATGTTAGAATGATGGATGAAAAAAGTATATGTTAAATTATAATAATGAGTTTGATAGAAAATTCATTTACTTAGGTATAATGTGTTTGAATTATGAGAAAAAATTTAATAAAGTATGTTTTTAAAATTAATCTTTGGTCTCATTCTTTGAATGGTATCCAAGTCACATTCGATTCATCGGCTCTTTTATGCAAGTCAACACTATTAGACTTGGCAGCAAAGCTGCCTCTTCGCCTGGTTGGTAGGCAACCCATCGGGCTTCGATGCATAGAGGACTGCCTTGAGCATTTTAATCGCCGTCCCCTCAGTCAGAGAACTTGATAACGACTACAAATTAATATAAATAAAATTTATCTTGTCACTTATGCGTACTTAACGCATTTAATCAAGTCTTATACGTAGAAAGAGAGACCACAATTAATACAAGATCATTACTAAAGAAGGCAAACACTTCAAAAAATAAAAAATAAAAACAATGTTTTTTCTGGATCACAGATACCGTCTTTTCACTCACTTCAAACACTTACTTCATCTATTAACTAACCCATTAAATTTAGAGCTGGAGCAACAAAGTATGTTATAGAATCTATGCTTTGGAGCGAGTAAACGATCGCCTGGAGGAGAACCACACTCCTCCTGCCCGCTTTGCGGTTTTGGGCCCGAAGCGAGCGATTTGATTCACTTCTTTGGTTGCAGCTGCTTGATGCCACAGCAGGCAGGGCGGGGCATTGCAGCCCCACCTAGGCGTGCACATCGTCACCGTAGGGGTGGATGATAGAGTGCCTGTAGCGGTGAGCATTGTCATTCTCCCTGGCGGGCAGCTTGGCAGGAGCTACTCCGTGCTTGTAGTGACTCTCCCACGCCTGTCCAGGGTCCATCTGACGACCAGAAATATGAAAAGGTTTATTCTCGTTTCTACATCGCATGGGAGCAATATAAACACGCGACGACGCGCACTCCCTCTCAGAACAGAAAAGTCAAAAAGATGTCAGAACTACATTCGGTGGACTTCCCTTAACGTCACAAGACTTACGAACGAGCCTTAACATAAAGTCAAGATAAGTCAACTGCACTTTGAAAAGATTCTTGTAAAGTTACGACAAAGCTCTGGAAAATTTCGTTCCAAAGCACAGTTGTAAACTTACGACAAATTGTCGTAATATTTTGAAATATTGTTATGTATTGTTGAGTTTGGAGAGCATGAGCACCACGTCCAAAATGCCACGATTTAGACTCGTAAAGTTACGACAAAACCACTGGAAAATAATTTTTGCTAAAGTGTCGTAAATTTACGACTTTTTTTTTACAGTGTGGGCATCATTCTGTTGCACTAGTCCTGGTTGTGCTTGTTCGCACGTCACCCACCGTCTTGTCGCTGACCGTGTCCTTGACTGCGGGTTGCGGAGGGAAGTCCTCGTTGCCGCCGTCCGGCTGGACCAGGTTGGAGTCGGTCTGCTCGGCCTGTGGCCGGGGAAGTCCCTCCTCCTCCTCCTGCTGCAGAACGTGCCCCAGTTAGAGGTCACTCAGTGCCGCACTTCCCGAGTTGCAGAGACGAGCAACGCCCAGTGAGAAATGTCATTGGAAATGATATCGAAACGATATCGAAACGACGTCAATTTCGCACTTTCGATATCGTTTCGACATCGTTTTCGATGGCATTTCTCACTGGGCGGACGGGTCGCTCCAGTCGAGCAGAGTGAGACAGAGCGATTCGGAGAAAAGTCGCGGAACGGGGTGATTTTGATCAGACAAGTTTGGAACTTCCAAGAAAAGAATCAGGTGAGCGAGTGTCTTTCGGAGCACGTCAGTAACCGTCAGATAGACTAAAGAACGCCGACTGCCTCTTTGTAGACTCGTTCAAATCAATTTACTACGAAAGCGAAGACTGATCGAAATCAACTCGAATCGTACGAGGGCGAGCGAGAGAAACAGAGGTAGATTGTTTCCAAGCCCGACCCGGTCGTTGCTCTCTTCATGAGTGAGGCCAGGATCGAACTGGGATTGCGCGAGTGTGATGGAGTCTTACGGATTTTGCGTGAGTGCGAGAGAGTTCCACGAGGTCGGGAACCTAGTGAGAAATGGTGGGTCGATTTGATATCGATTCGACGTCGTTTCGACGAAAATCACGTCGATTCGATGTCGGAACGATGTCGATTCGACCTCCATTTCTCACTGGGAATTCATCCTGCCTGTCTCTCTCGCACTCGCACAAACTCCATAGGAATCTATCCCTCTCGCACCACTGAGTGAAGCTGCACTCACGTCGGCTGGCCGCACGGGTCGAAGGGGGCGAACCTCGCTGGACTCGCTGCTGGAGTCGGAACCGGATTCGCTGGAGCTGGCGCTGGACTCGGACACAACATGGCCCTCGTCGCGGCGATACCCCGCGATGCCGGCCTGCGTGCTGGGCAGCGCGGCGGCAGCCACGAGCAGGACGGCGGCGACCACCAGGACCCTGACCTGCAGGAGCAAGCGGGGCGTGGCGTTTAGTAAGTCACTTCCAGGTGTGCCGAGCAACTCAAGTGTTCGTCACAAACCAGGTGACAATGACGTCAGATGGACTTCCCTCGAACGAGGGGCACATCACTTCCTCAAAAAGTGTACACACATTACATTATTACATGAGATTACATCACATTACGCATCGAAAAATAAACATACCATTAGATTTTATTGCATTTTTAGAACATTTATGCCATTTGTAGTGCACAGCAATTCTGGTAATGCTCACATTCTCTATATTTGTAAAACTCACACTTAAAATATGAACACAACATTACATGAGTGATGCGCCCCTCGCCCTCGAATCGGAGAAGGCATGAAAATAAATAAGTCAAGGGAAGTCCTCTCGACGTCTTTGGAACTTCCCTATCTTCTGCTTGGAAACAGCCAACAATACGTTAAAATGCCGGACGAGGAACTTCCCTTGAACGTCACGATAAAATGGAATAAATGGCGGCAAGCAGGAAACTATCCTCAAAGTAGGTTCTTTTTTGTCAGCTTGAAACGGCTTAAAATCTCTTTCTCGCGGGATGTCCATGCAACGGGATGTGCCACCAACACTGCTTCTTCCAGTCACGGTCACGCGAGGGTTGGCAGCAACTAACACTCTTCGCAGTGCCTGTACCCAGCCCAGCCCAGCCCAGCCCGCGGTGCTCCGTGAGACGCACGTCAATTGGGGCCGCAGAGGCGCTGCTGCA
The DNA here is from genome assembly GCA_902196195.1 of Aptinothrips rufus. Lineage (NCBI taxonomy): Eukaryota > Metazoa > Arthropoda > Insecta > Thysanoptera > Thripidae > Aptinothrips > Aptinothrips rufus. The sequence continues at coordinate 20,391 of CABIKL010000479.1, forward strand.
CGCTGCTGCACGCTGCTGCACGCTGCTGCACGCTGCTGCACGCTGCTGCACGCTGCTGCACGCTGCTGCACGGGCCCCTGCCTGCCTCTTCGCCGCGTAGGTTCACCGGCATGCCCCTCCGCGCCTCCGAACCGAATGCTCATTTAAGAGGCTTTCAATTGCCCTGCCTCGATGAGAATCAACTAGTAATAGTTATTACGAGGAATCGTATAAGGCGAAAACAAGTTTTCAGGTGGTCCTGGCCGGATGGATGGATGGATGGGGCCAATGATCTTGATGCAGCTGCTGCTGCACCCAGAGCCGCCAGTCGACATCTCCAGGCCCAGTGAAAAATAGCATATCAAATCGATGTCGATTTGAAGAGAAAATCGGAACTAGGTCGATTCTTTGCGCGAAATGTCATCAAGTTGACGTCACGATGTGTTCGATTTCGATCATTGAGGACTTTTCCACGAAAAGAGCGATAGACTACGCCCAGTGAGAAATAAAGTTTAGTTTCGACGTCGAAAACACCAAATTGAGATCGATTTGACGTCGTTGCGATGTCAAGTAAGCGCATCGGGAGATATGACTGGTCCGGCTCTGCTCGTCTCGGCTCGGCTCGGCTCGGCTCGGCTGCGGTGACCTTTGATAAGGAGCAGGTCATATGACCGCCGCGCAGGTCCAAAGCTGCTGCAGTCCTCGCTCGGTGGGGGAGGGGGGAGGGGGGAGGGGGAGGGAGGGGAAGGGAGGGGGTGGCTATCGTTGACGCCAACAGGTCAGCATGTGTTGATTTTATCATTTCATCCATGTGTGCACTTGCGTAAAGTCGAGAGCCTTACCGACACCGTCGCAACAAGTGCGCATTTGTTTGGCTTGCGAACTAAAATTGGCGCCTGGGCCATTTTTGGGAGTTAGTGTAAAATTATTTTTAAAACAACCTTAGCTGGGAAAACGTTTGAAAAGTCAAGAGAAGACAAAGCCAAGTAGAACAGAAATGATGCTCAAAATGATGTGCAAGTCGAAAGGATCGAACATCAGTTTGGCGTCTTATTTCATGCCATATTCTGCTAGGGTCGTTCGCGCTAGACTACCCGCTTGAGCCGGAGCTGCCTTGAACCCAAGCCACTCATGCAGAACCCTGACAGACTGCCGCCAGGCCTCATCATACCAGCTTTACTTTAGCGCCCCTCCCTTTCCCTCCTCTTTGCGCTGCAGGTCGTGAGAAGCAACATCCTTTATTATAATTATTTTGCGTTCTCGTGTTTTTTTAAGCGCGGTAAGGTGGCAACTAAGGACACTTAGTGGGGAGGAGCGGATTGAGAGCTAGGCAAGGAGTGGTTCGAGTGGGGTGGAGTGAGACAGAGCGATGCGGCCAGGGCGAGGAGCGACTGAGACAGAGCGACATGGGCAAATTACGTGTGATCGCTGCGGTGCGTCTACCCGGTGCACGCCGGGCGGGGCGGGGTGTGGCGGGGGCGGGGCGGGCAGGGTCATAGCGACGGTTCGATAGCCTACCTAGGAATGCTACTAAAGTCGGTGCGCGGCGCAAGTCTCGCTTCAGCTCGTGATTTGTGATTGCTCGAGACGTGATGTGGCACGGTGACAGCAACCACGCCACGCCACGCCGCGCCACGCCAGGCCATTCCCTTACGGAGATGCCCTTTAAGTAAGGAGTCTGCTGCTGCTGCTGCCGCAATGTCGGAGGAATCATAATTACTCCTCTCTCTCTCTCTCTCTCTCTCTCTCTCTCTCTCTCTCTCTCTCTCTCTCTCTCTCTCTC
>CABIKL010000480.1:0-22140 GCA_902196195.1 Aptinothrips rufus
CCCCCCCCCCCCCCCCCCCCAAAAAAAAAAGAAGGCCTACAACATTAACTAATGTTGCCTTTATTTCTTTTATTTTTAAAAGACGTGGAAGTCAATATAAATTTTCTTAATGTTTTTGACTAATCTTTCCCAATAAATCTCCTTAGCAAAGACAGAAAAAACTTGATTTTAGTGACAAGATCAGTAGAAAAAATTAATTCTTCAGAAATGATCTAAAATAGAAGAAAAATTAAATACACACTGATACATTTTTTTTTAAGTCATGTTTACTGTTAAATCAAATGGTTACCTCTACAAACAGTCACAAACTATTATCACATACATTTCATACCATGTTTCATTATGTGTGGAAACAATGCTCATAAAATTTCCAAAGAAATTTCCCAAGAAAATAGGGTTGAAAAGCACATCATTTACAATCCAAGCAGTACCAAATAAGGTCATCATTAAAAATAAAATAGTGCCTCAAAATTCATAAGCTTATCAGTATTCATCTGTCAAATGACTATAAAAGATGCCACTTACAAAACAAAGCATCAGAAAGGAACTATAAACCTAAAAAAAAATGGGGATAAAAAGGACAGCAAGAGGCCAAGAAAAATGATATTCAATCAAAGGTACATATTAAGTCACACTGTCAAAAGCTGACATTAACACAATCAGGTACTAACTGAACCTCACAGAATGCAATATACAATTCATGGCAAATCATAATAAAATCACACAGGCTCATTCACATGCAAAATTTCACTTTGAAACTCAGAATAATAGACAACAGACGCTGCAGTGATCCAAAATTAATTTGTTCATCATACTAGTTCATGAAGCAATGCACAGTTGTTAATCGAGCACTAAACAGAGCCCACTTTCATTTCGTCACAATTAAATTTTAATTTCCATAGAGGTTTTCCGGATTTAGCTCAATGACTAAACGCTTGATTGTATACTTAGCACGGAGCTGATCGCCTTTGTCAAAAATGTAATTGGTTGCTACAATAACTTAATGACATGATGCTCATAGAATACAACAAACATATACCTTTGGTCCAAGTTCACAAGAATTGAGGGACAAAAGAAGCAAATAAGAACACTGACCCAATTCAACACCTGACTTCAAGAGACCGGCTCTCACAATTCATTCCACTGCAGAAAGCAGCCATGTTTACTCAATAAAACACAAGTCTTATTTCTCAATTATCTTGGTATTCTATCTTTGAAACAAGGCTAAATTAATAATTATCAGACAAGTTCTGGCAACACCATGCTCCGATGCTTCGGGTAACATGTATCCTGCTGTTTTTTAGAAAAAAATTTTGCTCTATTTGAAAAACTTGAAAACACCTTTAACCTTTTTCCCATTAATAGCAAATCATAACTGGTGTGACAATTGTAATGCATTCAGTGGCTGCCCTCTCCATTTTCTTTAGTCTTGGTGCCTTCATTCATATCTTGCCTTCCACTATTCATCTCTACATCACTTTCATAATCACCATCTTCCTCATCCATCTCATCATCTTCTTCCCCCTCTTCCTCATCAAATTCTTCATCTTCTGCATCCTCCTGCTGCTCCATGAATTTCCTGATTACAATACACTTTGTCATGTGACAGCTGCAGGGTGTAGGGTGCTTTTCTTCTTCTGGATCTAAAAGAGTCAATTCAATATTGTAGTGGCGATGAGCTTCTGGATCGCGAGTCAGTTTGAGTTCCCACGCCAAGGGCTCGGCATCCTCCACCGAACGTTCTTCAGGCAAAACTATCGCAGTTTGTTTCCAGTGAGTTGGAGGTGCAGAGGGAGCAGTGGAAAGCACCAATCCAGAAGGAAAACGTACAGTAAACCAAACGCAGACACCTTGATACCTGAGGTTCACAAAAAATATGGAAGAATATTGAAGTATGGGTGCAATGTAAGCTAAAAGACAAACTAGGATTGTTGATCATCAACTCACCTCCCACCACTGTTCGAAGCAACAACATGTTTAACACTAATTTTTTCAAGGTCTGCCATACATACTGAAGCAAGATTGATACTTGCAACAAGATTCCCCGCTCCAAGGAGATCTTCAGGATCAATAGTCATAACTTCTGGACTAGTGCCTTTCTTACTTCGCCACGCTTTCCCAACGCACTGCATCGATACCTGCAAAAATAATTTCATATTCAGTACATTATAAAAGAACAGCAGCAAGAAAGCAAAAAGAGTGCCACAAAAAAAGGAATGGAGCCATAAAAAATCTCATTAGAAAAGCAGAACAAATCTTACACCATGAACATCTTCCCAAAAGTCATACAGAGATGGCAAACAGCAAGGAGCAGCCCACAAGTCAGCTTTCTCAGGGAACAAAAGTCCGCCAGACTTGAGAAGGCGGTCCCTAGCATTTAGAACAGAGTCAAGCATCCCTTCATGCAAAAGGTAAAACCCCATCCATTCAGAGACCAGAATATCGGCTTTTTCTCCATTCGGTAGCTCAACATCCTCTACACGGCCCTGGATCACCTACAAGAAAACATGTTAAGAGGTGAGAGAATGCTTCATCACAAGTAGGTTGCCTGAAGAATACTTTTGAAGTGACCAACCTTAACAATATCTGACACTTTGTTCTCTTTGATAACTTCTTTCGTTAGTTCTGCTATATTGCTGGCTTCAATAGCATAAACCTTCTTAGCCCCAGCTTGCGCACAAAATACAGAGAGAATACCTGTCACACAAAAAGGTTCCATTATTATATTGGGGCATGATTTAAACAAGATTCGAAGGGCTTGAAACTGTAGTTTATACGCACCAGTTCCTGCTCCCACATCAATCACAACTTTGTCTTTGAACATTGCTTTATTAGAATTGATTGCATGTCGATAAGCCTCTGTTCTAGGCTGGTCATTTAGCATAAGATGGTGAACCTGTAGAAAGATAAATGTTTGAAGAGAAACAATGCAGTAGGACACGGTGCAGCTTGAGATGTTGACCAAAATTACTAGGTGGGTGAAAGTTAGGAAGGCGAAACTGATGATCGAATAGTACCTCAAGATCCTCATAACTCTTGAAGTAGTCTTTTGGTTTCTCAGCGTTCATGTCAGCACCGTTCATCGCACCTGCTAATGAAACAAAACAAGACAAACATAACTAAGATATAAAAATGCCATTTCAATATAATCAACCACAAACATAACCTATATCTAGACCGGTTCTCTTCTATGTTAAGGGGTGGGGGGCAACAAGTAAAAACATGTGAAATGGGAATACAATTTTCACGTCTATTCGTACCTGGATTGAGAAGATCGAATAATTTTGCTACGAGACTGTAACGCAACAAATGAAATTACGACAAACGTGTACGCGAAATATTTTGAGAAATACCACGAAGCGCGATTTGGACCTAGTATGAAAAATTGTTGTGGCGTATACTTTTTGTGTAACAAAGCAGACTGAGATAATTCTTCGTCTTCCTCCACATCTTTTCCATTATTTGTATCCAGTCGTATATTTTTAAGGCTTTTTTGGCGTTTTCATTGCTTTGTTGTGGTTTGTTCTGTTCTTCTTTAAATAATATCTCAATTTCTCTTTTTATGAATGATTGCTGAATTTCGCGTTGTTGGATGCTGCGTTCGTTGTTTGCTTTTGAGTGTTTTGAGAGATTGAATCAAATGTCAAAACGCACCGTCGCACCGTTGCCTTCAGGTGCAGACGGAAGTACACCGCGTTAAATGTTAAGCAATCAGTCCTTGTGTTTGTTGGTAAATGCCGTTAAAGTTAAGTTTTGCTCGGTATGTATCCAGTGCAGGGTGCCCTTTTCACTTTCTCTTTTCGTGTCTCTTAGAGTTCCTATAACCTAAGTGTACGTGTCCCCGTTAATACCTTTGTTACTTTTTAGGTTTTCTTTGACCATCAAGTATGAATCGAACTGATCTAGCCGCCGCCGAAGCAATTGATGAAGGTGGCACATCCTCTCATTGTAGCAAAGATGCTCTTACAGATATGTTTGGATGGTTTCTGCAGGTCTTACTTGCAAGTCTAGCTTTCACTTGCCTTATTTGTAAGTAATATATCAAGTACCTACCTACTAACGTCAAAGTGCTTTTCTCATCTTGTCCCGAATTTTCCACAGTGAAGAGGTTTTGTGAGCCAACTGTTGAACGTCGCCCATGGCTCATCTGGTTTTACGACACTTCAAAGCAGGGCATGGGAGCCTTGGTAATCCACTTAGCAAACGTCTTCCTTGCAAGCAACTATCAAGGGGATCCATGCACATGGTAAAAATCCTGACATGATTCCGTCCCTTTCATAATTAAAAACAATCTTGTTTCCAATTGTTGGTTATTATCATCGAATAAATCACTTAAACCATGTGAATTTTCTAAATGATTGCAGGTACATTATAAATTTCTTGTTGGATTCATCTGTTGGACTTTTAATTTTATACATCGGCATTCGATCTTCACAGTACTTGTCACGTGTGAAGAGATGGGAGGCCATAAACTTTGGTGAATATGGTACGCGGATTGTCAGTTATGTTTTTATCTTACACTTTTGAATGCCCCAAATTTCTTCAGTATTTCTCAAGCTTCTTTTTTACTTTCATTCTCTTTTTCAGGAAAGCCCCCATCGCCTCAAGCATGGTTAATTCAATGTGCAATATATGTTGCATTAATGGTAATTGTTAAGACTTGCATAACGCTTCTCATGATGCTGGACTTCTGGGACAGTGTTCAGCAATTTATTCTCTCTCCATTTAATAATCCTCATGTTGAGGTGGCTCTAGTTATGCTGGTTATTCCTTTCTTCGTCAACGTAAGTTCTCATTTATATGCATTGTATCAAGTTTTGATGGCCTTACTGTTTTACTTGATTGGTTTTCCATCATTTATTTGTTCTAGGCATTAATGTTTTGGGTTACGGACAATTTCCTGATGCGTAAGCAGACCACACGCCGGAAGGAGAGTCTTCTGCAGAGAGCAAGGTTTAGGTACCGTAAAATTAGGCGAGAGAGAAAGAAGGAAGATTCAGAGTCAGAAACACTCATATCTGCTGATGAAGAATTAATTGGCTCAGGTGATGCAGCACAAACTAGACTTTCAAGTCTGACAATCTCATGAGGAACTCTAAGAAATACTCATGTCTTATGAAAGCCAACTGACTGTGAAGCAATACTGATAATCATGTGACGGAATTTTTATAGCTTACTTAGAGAGGGTCAATTTTGATAGTGCTTGTGTTAGGCAATTCGGTTTCAGCCGGTCAATTCAATATTTACCACCTTCACTTTTGTGTAGACATGGCTCAAATTATTTTAAAGGATTAAAATTTTATCAATATTTCTGTGATTTTCTTAACTCATTGGTGTGTGTTGCATTGAAAGCAGCTCTGAAACTGTATATTTGTAAGCGAATATTTTGCCTCTGAGTATTGATCCTACAGGCTTTCTTCTCCCTGTCCAAGTTATGTGAAATAAGGGACCATTTGTAGGTTTTTAACATCAGGCATCAATGCATCGACATAAATCTATGTTTATCAGAAAATCAGAAAATTATTTACATCACATTAGACACTTAAGCAATCTTCATGTACTGAATTCAGATTTTGGGCATGTTGTTAGTTTTGTCACATTATCTGACTTTATGATTTCTGATAGAAAAATTGAGTGTGTGCATGACTACATGAATTATGTACACTCTTGTGATTGATAAAAAGTTTAGATTGTTGGGAAAGTTTTCTCTGTTGTATTTAGATTGAAAAATATTGCTCTCATGATCACTTCTTTGACTTGGATTCACTTATTTATTTTTCTCTCTTTGTCAGATTGTGCTTTTTCTTTATTCTATTTATTACTTCAAGCACACATACATAGAAAGGTAATGTTCAGTCCAAATTCTAACCCCTGGTCTGCAATGTGCCATTCATTGGAAACCATAATTTGAACATCATAGGAGGATGTCAATTACATCCAAAATCCCAATATTTTCTTGTTATTTTCCCAATTTTCAAATTTTTGTGAGTGGTTCACCTTTCAGATCCTTCAGATGAGTGTCTGATGATTTTTGCATTCTGGTAAATGCTGAAATTATGTTAGTGTAGCTTGTAATATAGCAAAAGAGATAGATGAACAAGTGTATGCCGTGGCTGTGTATTGCTTGACATTTGTGATATCATTGTTAGGTTTATAGCTTCATAATTTTGATATTTTAATAATTTATAACAAAAGTTGTTATATTTTTGCTTTTCCTTGTTTGGTGTTTTGTGGTGTTAGAAACCACAGAAACTTCAGTTTTTTTCTGCTGCATAATTATGAGAATTATTTGATTCTGCTTTCTACTTTTTCCGTTCAGACTTCAAAATGTTTTTCTTGCAATTCTTTTTTATTTCTCTTTTTAGCCTGCTCTTTTATTTTGAATAGAAAATGCTGTATCCCAGATCCCAGGCTTTGTTTTGTCTCCTTTAGCTTGCACATTGATCCTATCTGGAATTTTTGTGACTTCATATTAATTTGGATTGATTCCAGGTACTGTATTTTTAGGGTAGGTTAATGTGCTACTGTTGCCAAACTTTCGTTCTTTTTCAAAACACTGGTCAACTTGATCACAGTGCCTAATTTGGTCCTAAGTGAGGTCCTCAAAGTAATTAACAACTTTTTAAAGCAGTGATCACTAAAACACGATCACACATTGTTGTGACCACCCATTCTGTTTTTCTTACAAGTTTTTTTATGTACCTAATGGTGTAACTGATTGTCGTGGTATTTATTTTTTATTGGATATTTTTAATTTTTTTAAGTCTTATTTGATCTTCCAGGAGAAGAAAGAACTGAAAAAAGTTCAATGGCTTGGTAAAAAAACACGCTTTTTGTTGCTTTTTTTTCTGCGTTCATCGTACTGTAACGAACCTTCAGTAATAACTCTCTTGATTAGGGATTCATTGAATAAGCTGCAAATCATTTTAAATATTCTAATTATTTTGCAAACATAGACCAAAAAGGTGCCAAAGCTAATTTATTCAGTATTTCAATAATAGTGTCTAGTTCATCAAATAATCATTGTAACTTGACTGTTGTAGTGTAATTCATATTCATAATATCATGCATTATTTTATGTGGAGAGAGGGAAAGGAACAAATTGTAGAGAAAGCCTAGAATGACATTTATGTTGTAATTAATGTAATGGAATCAACAAAAAGCAATCACTAGCTTGAACTAGAGGCCTCCTTCAAGCTCCATTATGATGAGTTGCAATGTTGTGATCCATTTTAAGAATATTGAATTTCTGAAAACCAGCCATTTGTTCTTTGAGGTCAGTGGCAACAGTTTTGTTTATGAGGGTGTTAATGTTCACCTCAAACTTTTGTAATCAAAAGGCAGAGTTAGTTAGTTTCCCTTTGTCTAAGTCAATAGCTTTAAGTCAATAAGTTTTATGTCAAACCAAGCAACTTATCACATTACTAAAATTTTCTTCTGTTCTGGCAATATGTTTCAAGTGACTGTTTAGAGATACTGCTTTTGTTCATTACATTGATAGTTTTAAAACACTGAGATAACAAAGGTTAGTGTTTGCTTTCAGAAAAATACAGCAATCAATGTGCTGCTAGGAACTTGTGTATTTTTACTAATGAAGATATATTTATGGTATTTTTCTACTGCGAAAGAAAATTGCAAGACTTGTATATTCGATGAATGTCTAAATAGGAGGATCTTGATGAAATCAATGATTTTGTATGTGATAAAAATCATGAAATACAGAGCAGTTTTTAAGAACAAAACTACCAGTTGCATTTGTTAGCATTATTATCTTAAGAGTAGTAAGTGGATCTTGTCTACATTTGCTGGAGCCGTGTGAATATTATACTACTCCCGAACCACAGAGGACTTAAGATCTCCAGCAATATGTAAGGACACACAGGTCTCTTCTAAAGCAGCATGCTCAAATATATTGTGTCATGCTAATCTTTAATACAGCATTGAAGCAAAAACACTTATAGTTTTGTGCTGTACAGTTTACCTAAAATTTTCTCAGGCCTTCATCACAAATTCCTCAGCGAAGAAATAATATTTTATTGACATATTTAAAAGCAGCTCAGGACGTCTAAAGTCATCGATGCGGTGTGCGATCATACTGTCTCGGACTATCTAGGACCCACAGCGCAGAGGTTCTGCGTCGGGAACAGTAGCGATCGGGTAGGCGCGTGCATTCAGTGACTGAGGAGCGCTGAGGAGTGGAGGGATGACGGCTGACGGCTCCAGTGGCTGTGACTGGAGAGGGGACCAGGCTGGGCTGGCTGTGGCTGGGCTGATGATCCCAACCCATTGCCTCTGCAGCCCCCATACCGGCCTGGTAGCAGGTCAACGTGGGACGAGTTCCTAGAGAACGCGGCTCCGCGGCTCCGGTACGGTGAGTTGAGTTGACCGACCTAGCCTGGCTCGCTTGGTGGCACTACGATACGAGACGCTGATCGTACGTCCGCGTACCGCACACATGATACGTCGCGTCGCGCTCCGCGTGCTCGGGGAGTAATGACCCCCCTCTCTTTCTCTCTCTTGCACCTGCGTCGGCACCCGTCTGTACCATCTTAGTGCACTGCTGCAGAGCACGCAGTTCCTATCCATTTCAAACTGGAACTTCCCTCCTCAAGGGGAAAGTAGAAAGAAGGGGAGAGGGATTCGATGTAGATGCTAGATGGTGGGTGTACCGTCCATTTCATTTGGCCACCTGATCCAGGCGGCCTGCCTTAAACGAGATAAAGTTCAAAGTCGTTTACTGTTTTGGGGCAGGGGAAGTTGAGTTCGGCCCGCGTGCTACTCTATTATAGGGAAGAAGGGAAGTTGATAGTTTTGGCGTCGACGGGAGATGGACTTTATCCGGCCTTGATGGCCCGCCGAGGAGGAGAGAGGAGAGAGGAGAGGGGCTCTGGAAGCAGTGGCTGGAGACGATACGCTGGAGAAGGCATGAAATCCAGCCTTGACATTCTCGAGTTGCCCGTGTCCGCGCATTCACGAAATGAGGTCTTCCTGGCGCAGCAGTCACTCCCAGCAGAACCTCGAAACGAACGTACTGTTTGACGTGTCTCTGCTCATTATCACGAGAATAATTTTATCCTGCAAGCTTCGGTACCTGGAGACCTCCCGGCCACGTCCCTCGTCCTACAGCACTGGGAAGGGGGGGGGGGGGGGGGGGGGGATGGCCCCGAGTCCCTAAGGCACGCACGCTATGAACGGCTGTCGAGTAGCAGAGCCATGGCAGAGCGTTCGTTGACCCCGTCCCGTCGGTACCGGTGTAGTTACCTCCGCAAACTCCTCCGTGCTTCTGCTGCTCCCCGTGATCAGCGGTGCTCTTTGTTTTGGTGCTTCGTCAGCTGCATCAGTAGGTGCGTCAGAGATCTTCCGCACACGCCATTATCAGGCCCACAGGTCATGCTGTCTCACGGTGTCTGTGGCGTGGCGCGGCGTAGAGCAGCACAGCCAGCCGCGACGCTAGGCGACGACGGAAGCATCGCAATGTCGCAGGCAGAGGGCGTATCGTATAGCGAGGATAGCTCGCTTTCGGCCTTTCGGCAGGCCTCCAACGTGAGGCAACTCGCGACGCCGCGACGCCATGCCGCCGCCAGACGTGACACAACGCAGCGCCGTTCGAACTGTGACATCTAGTGACACAACATAAGGGAAGACTGGGAGAGGGTCGAGCAATTCACGACACTCCTACTATAAACTGCTATAAACCCGCCTCGAGGGCTGGGCTGGGCTGGGGCTGGGGCTGGGCTGGGCCGGGTCATTGTCAGTGGACGGACTTCCCTCTCGGCCTCACTGGAGGCTTCAGGACTTTGACGATGACAAAAGTTAACCCTTTGCGGCCCTGTCGAGAAACATGTAAATTTCTCCAAGATCAGAGACGCGTCTTTAATTGTTTCTCGTAGACTGGCTTCAGCGAAGCGCTCCCCAGATCTCGGACTCTTTTTAACAGTGCAGGGACGTCAGTGTGGGTGGCTTTGCTTGTCCATGCAGGTGAGGATGTCGGGGTCGGGTGCCGGGCTGACGGTGCTGGTGACGGGCGGGGCCGGCTACATCGGCAGCCACTGCATCGTGGAGCTCCTGGAGGCGGGCTACGGTGTCGTCGCGCTGGACAACTTCGTCAACTCGGTGGCGGGGAGGCGGGGCCACCCCCCGTCCCTCCAGCGCGTCCAGCAGATCACCGGCCGCGACCTCACCTTCTACAAGTGCGACCTGCTGGACAAGCAGAGCCTCCAGCAGATATTCCAGGACGTGAGTATTCGGTCAAAGAGAAGTACCGTCCAAACTCTCTCAATGTCTAGCTAACTCTGTAGCGATCGTTCCAACAGCACAAGATAGACTGCGTCATTCATTTCGCCGCAATCAAGGCAGTTGGCGAGTCCATGCAGGTCCCCCTCTTGTACTATAAAAACAATATGATTGCGACCATCAACCTGCTGGAGGTGATGGAGGCACACGGCGTGTACCAGTTGGTGTTCTCGTCGTCCTGCACGGTGTACGGCGACCCGGAGAGTCTGCCGATCACTGAGAGCCATGCAACAGGCGACGTCACGAATGTCTACGGGCGCACAAAGCACTTCATCGAGGGAATGCTCAAAGACATATCGACAGCAAACAATGTGAGTTTCTGTATCAAATTTAACAGACATGCCTCCTTTGGCATGACGGTCTTATTAATGCGCTACTCTCTTCTTTTCCAACTCTCCAGAAATGGAACATCATAGCTCTGAGATATTTCAACCCTGTTGGTGCACATCCATCTGGACTGATCGGAGAGGACCCAACAAAGGCATTCACCAATATTATGCCATACATGGCTCAGGTAGCTATTGGTAATAAGCCTTACTTGACAATCTTCGGTGGGGACTACGATACTGTGGATGGCACAGGTGAGATGAAATGTCTTCAATTCAAGCCTTCTGATTTAAAATTAAAAACGGGCACACATTAAAACATACTATGGATAAGAACATGAAGGCAAGTGATCAAGCATCATTCTTGTCATAATTAGGTGTCCGTGATTACATTCATGTCATGGATCTTGCCTCCGGACATGTGGCTGCTCTCCACAAACTCCAGGAGGCGCATCAACGAATAAAGATATACAACTTGGGCACTGGAAATGGAGTGTCTGTACTGCAGTTATTGAGAACTTTTGAAGCTGTCACAAAAACTAAAATAACCTTCAAGATATGTGACAGGCGAGAAGGAGATATAGTTTCAATGTATGCAAATGCAAGTTTAGCTGAAAAGGAGTTAGGCTGGAAAGCCCAATTTACACTTCCTCAAATGTGTAAGTTACTGACCTTTTCTGAAAGCCAAATAAAATCATAAAAGTTAAAAATCTCAATGAAAGTTATTTCTCACAGGTGCAGACTTCTGGAGATGGCAAACTATGAATCCTAATGGATACAGAAGTTGCTCAGCTGAAAACGGGGTTTTGAAAAAGACACCCCAAAATGACCAGCCAGTGATTGAAAACGGAAAACAAAATGGATCAGGCTCCAAACAAAATGGACATTTCCAACAATCTCATCCTGAAAATTCCAGGAAAAATGGACACCAACCGAACATGGAAATTGGATATGAACACTGACATTAATATAAAACATCCCTTATGAATTGCAAGAATTTTTCCATATTTTCTTCTTAAATAGCAACTTTGATTTTTTTTGTATGTTTTTTTTTAATGAATCTAAGTATGTATTTAAAAGAAAAAAATTCATTAAATAAAAACACATTATTTTATTATGTCAGCAATTCATAATCTAAACTTGTTGAAAAAGTGAGCGATGTTGGAGTTTTACTACTTCAAGTCCCCAGCTGGTCCAGTTAGGAAGTAAATAACGAGCAAATATTTCCAGGCATTGAGGCTCTTGGGGAAGGTATTGCTGCATCATTTCTGCATTGATAAAATGGAGAAGAAGAATTTGTTATAACAATCATGTCGTAATATCAAAGGGAGAGCATTAAAAGAACTAAAATTTACCAGAGACGGGAGGTTTATGGGAATGAATAGCACTAGGAACACTCATAAAGATTTTTCCATCTTCAGGTCGAGGGAACAAATTGATTTCATCTGGTCGAACTCCGAACACTAATTGTTCGAAAGGTTGTTTTCCTGGTGGATCAGAGAACGGACAAACCAGCTCTCCTGATCTCGTGACCTAAGAGAGAGAAATAGTATGCTTGAATGATTGAATCTTGTGAAATATGTGATATTTCAGTTTTGAATGTCATGAAAGAAATAAGAGGAAGTACCTTCAACCACATCCACTGTGCGATCTGTTTGATGCCCCATTGAGGAAACACCTTTTCCTTCAGTTCTGATAAATTGCTCTTAGCATTGGTACACCAAACAGCCACGATTCCTCCAGGGACAAGAAGTTTGTCGACAGGAAGCTCACCAAAACTATGATTGTACATCATCTTATACCTGGAATAAATAGTTCAGTTAGACCTAACTACTGCTGATACTAACAACATATCAAATCAAACCAGGAGGTGAAAATATGTTTACTGTGCATCTCACCCTTCCTGTTTGCACTTTGCTTTCTTGCGACGAATATACTTATTCCACCAAGGTGGGTCGAGGACGATGAGATCAAATGTTCCTAGTGAAGGTAAATGGTCCTTCATTTCACTAACATCTCGATTAAAAAACTTGCAATGGGGGGGAAAGACAAACTCCTCTGATTCTATTTTCCTTATTAGCACCTCATCAGTGTTATTTTCACCATTGAAGCGATTTGACATCCACCTCGCAGAATTCCTGTACAAAGTTGCTGAGAGGTCTCTGGCATCCCTGTTATTTGAGAGGATGTCACTAGGAGATGAAATAAAACTTAGACCACCAACAGCACGGACATTTTCAAGAAGCCTCTCATATACATTCTTCACATGGTCAACCTGGAAACGATTGCACTCAGATAATTAAACTGGTTGAATTAACAGAGTGATATCTAAACATTCGAAATAATTTGCTGATAAAGGACATGTGCTCGGGACAAAAAGTTTACCTTTGACAAAGAAATTTGCTGAAATTTTCTTTTTCGGGAAGGAGGTACTTGAAGGTCTGCAGAAGATATCTCCTTAACCTTTTTCTGTACCTCTCGATCTTTCATGTATGGTGTATTGACGAGAAACAAATGTTCGTGCGGACTAAGTTTTATGACCTCATTCTCTTTTTTGACGGAATTGCATATTTTCTCCAAATAGGTTCTGTGACATAACACAAATCCATCGGCGGATCGTAAAATAATACTCATTTTGACACACGAATTCAAACTTCTGAATCTGAAAAGTAAACAGACGACAGAAGACGCGAGCGAACAGTTGAGCGTTGAGCGCAGTTTGTTGTCTGTTTTCGGCAAAAGACCACCTTGCAAAAGACGAATTTTCTCTGCACAAAAAGTTCATTCATTAATAATTTCCCTGTACCTGTTGGTGGATTTAATTTAAAACGAAGGTTGAACCACGGTTGAACTGTTTGGTACACTGTACAAACACTCTGCTCCTCACTGGACGAGTGTCTGAACGAGTATCTAAAGTGATTGAATGAGGTTATCTCCTAAAAACACTGAAAAATCAGGAAAAAAGTAAGTTATTTTCATGGAATCTTTTGTTAAAATTCTCAGTGCCACCCGAAAAGTTATCAAGGCGAATTAGTTGCTGTGACATTTCATCTTACACTTGTTTATGGATGAATAATGAAACTGCTAACTTCCCTGTTGATCTTCGTAAACTTGAAAGTGATTCTTTTAAAATATTTGTTCTCTTGTATGTCACTTCAGATGGCTGAGTCAATTGAAAGTATGGACACATCTGAGCCAACAAATCCTGTGCGAAATGATTTTGCTTCCTCTCAACTTGCATTGCCAGCTATTCAAGGAATGCCGCCTCTAACAAGCTCAATTTTGAAGAAAATGTCACCACTAAAGCATGTCACTCCTATTATTAAAAAGTACAACTGTCAGCGACAAGCCAAAAATGGAAAATCTGTTAAGCTTAAATCTCAAGGGAAAAAAGGAGAGGAGGTGAGCTAGTCTTAAATTCTCCAACTTGTCTTCATTATTAATTTAAAGAAGAAGAATGGAATAATATTTCATTTTTTTTTCCAGGAATCTGCAGTCCAGCATCAAACACCTGTTCAGGATTTAGTGGCTGGGTATGTATTCATATGCATCACTAGCCTTTGTTTCCAAAGAGTTAGTCAAGTTATAGTCTGGGGCTATTTTTGTTTTTCAGTATGGATTCCCTTGATGCTGCTCTTCGCCGAGCCGAAAAACATCTTGCTACAGGCAAGGAACAAGATAATCATGCTGATATTTTATTAGAACATTCAGTAGAAACTAATGGTGATGATATTGGGGTACGAAACTTATCATTATCTATCTCTCACATGAATTCTATTTCTAACAGGAAATAAACTGAACCTTTATTCTCATGGAAATTATGTGAATTTACAGGATGGTGAGGAAGAAAACATTTCTTCTACGCATACTGCTTCTAATCAACAGAACTCAACTAATGCCCGAAATTCTCAACCAAGAAACCGCAACCGTGTCTTGAAGAAACGTAACCAATTGCAGAAAGACTTAGAACATACTCTTCCATTGGCAGCACCTGATCAATTCTTGATGTCTGGAGAGAAATGTGCTGGTAAGATAGCTGTAATATCATTTGATTTTTAAATGATTTTTATGCTTAATTTGTGTTTTTTGGTGACCCTTTTTCTTTTCTGGTTTTTAGGATATTCTGTAGCTTTTCTCCAAAAAGTGATAGAACGGTTTGAAACACACGACAATGCAGTATTTAAAAATTTCATGCGCCTGATTCACGAGCTAGATGGAGGTCACTTGTCTCTGGTTGATATGTATCATCGGTTAATGAAATTATTTGAAGAACATCCTGACCTTTGTGAGGATTTTCTTGGATTCCTTCTCCCTCATCAAGCCATACAGTGTGGTAAATTCATGGAACATTTAGCTTTCTCAGAGATGTCATCATTCCTGAATAAGTTAGAGGTAAACTATAAAATTTCTTACTCATCAAAGCTGTGCATGTAAATACAGTAAAACCCACTTATATCGAATTTAAGGGGGACCAAATAAAAGTTAGCTTTATACGGGAATTCAATATGTGCGAAAAACATAGGAAAGCCCAAGGGACCGAAAAAAAGATCGTTATAGGCGGGTTCGATATATGTGGGTTTTCCTGTATTAAGTGTTAAAGGGTATTTTATTTAAATTTTTAATGTTTTTATTGAAACGACTGAATGAATTTGCAGCTGTATTTTGCTAAGCAGCCTCAGCATTTAAAAAAAATCTACGCTAGCTGGGCTCGACTTGCAGAAACTCCAGATTTGACCTTGGAGACTGTGCGCAGCTCGATACTTCCACTACTTCGTGGCAACACATTCTTAGTTGATTCTTTTCTAGCATTGCTCCCCTCCGAGAAACCTCCAGAGAGGTAAAACTGAGCTTCTATTGAATTATTTGAACCATTTCATGATTTAGCTTATTATATTCAACAGTTTTAATTTTGATTCTTTCCCACCTATTCAGCAAAATGACTGATTTTGACCAAGTCATTTGCAAAGACACAGAGAATGAACAAGATGACAATAAAGAGACATTTGAGAGAGTAGAAATACCGCCCGAAAGTGATGATCATTTTGGAGGAGAAAACTGTCAATGTTGCTGTCATAATTCAGCTGACGTGGCCTTTATGAATCGCACCAAACATTGTGTGCCATGTGCTATCAAAGTAAGTCACTATACTCATAAACCTTTGTGATCCTTCATTCACATGCCACATTCTAATTCCATGTGATTGCTGTTTCAGTTTATATCAAATAAAGTCTATTTACAAACAGAACATGGTTTGCGGCCAGGAAGAGTTGATTTTTGCGGAGGAGGAAATAATATAATTAATGTTAAACGCCTGAACGCCGATCATCAAAGGTTAACCCGATCAAGAGCTCGCCGCAACCAAGGGAACACACCTCAGGTAACTTTTCAGTGACACATCTTTTCTAGTATGTTTGGTGGTAAAGTATTTTAATCTCTTGGCTTGGAAGCTCTTTTCCTGATATGCAACTCCACAGTCCTCACCTTTCTCCTCTAAATTTATTTTCAGGTTTCCTTACGAGCTGAGGATTGTAAACAAACAGTAGAGACTGATGACGAAGCGGTATTCACTGGTAAAATAAAATCACCACGCCAACGTCCTAAGATGACAAAACTTACCAGAGAAAAACCATCTCCTGCTAGATCTTTGTCGCTGAATCGAGCTGCATGCTCTCGCAAAGGACCAACTAGCAAGTTCAGTTCACCTCCATTGCCAGTCATTAATGATCAAAATGCTTTACCTGCTCCTAGTCCAGCTGAAGAGGAGAAAGCAGCGACTTTAGATTTTTCTATTATAACAGATGTGTTACGAATGGATCAAGATCAAAATGACCAAGATGTACAGTCTGAGAGGAATACTGACAAATGTGATAATATGGATCAAACTGAAGAAACTTTATGTGGAGGCAGAAATGAGGGTATCGTGATGGAAATTAAGTATGATGGTGAGACTTATAAAAAGGATTGTGGGCAAGACATTGAAAAAGTGGATGATGTTGAGGACAGCATTTTAAACAACTGTGGGGGAAAATTGATGCTCGAAGTTAAAAATAAATCTTTTAGTGAAAAAACAAGTCCAAATGAGGACAAGTTGATTAGCCACGAAAAAGAAGAGGAAAGAAATGATGAACTGGAAGATAAATGTGCTGCCCCTGCAAATTCTTCTGGGAAGGAGGTACAAATCGAAGGTTGTGCTGAATTTGGTGGCCCTAAAGCAAGTGTAGCATCAGACTGTGCTGATGAGAACTCCAGTAGAAATAATAAAGAAGCAACTTGGACTAAAACTGAGGATCGAATCATCCTATGTACGTTCCAATCAGAATCTGACCAAGGGAAGGCTCTTGAAAAAGTCAGTGCTCAACTTCCTCATAGAACAATTGATGAGGTAATGATGGTATCCACTTGACTTACCAAACTGCTCCAGCAGTTCCAATGCTTTAAAAAAAAAAATTATGTTTGAAATTCTAATCTTTGCTTTTTTTTCATAATTTTCAGATCAGTGGCAGACTGCAGTTTTTGGTTAACTTCATTCAGAGCTTGCAAAATAGCTAATATTTTAATAAAAATACATTCTATAATTTTACAATATTGTTTTCAAGATATTTTTTTTTTAAATCACGTGTTTAATAATATCTAATTGAGAATGAAAGTTCAAATAAATTTTAGTCAAAACTTTAAGTTAACAGATTTATTTCCTGTAGTTTGATATTTTATACATTATATACAATTAATCTAAAAGTTGAAGTGCTTGAAGTCTATCCCAGCTATAGAAACCAGCTTTCACTTGACGGCCACCGAAGAACCTTCCATTCAGATCGACAACAGCTGTGAAAGAAAGGGTAGTAAATGAGATACTCAGATTTATCATTGTGAAATACGGCTACCTATGGCTGCCATGTCATATCCGTTACCTTTGATGGCAGATTCCATTCGTTTGAATTCCACAAATATTCTGACGGCTTCATCAGCGGGATTATTTGGAATTTCATAGATAACAACTTTGATGACATCTCCATACTTAGTGTTACATTCATCTTTCACCTCAGGCTCTAGGTCTTCATCAACCTCACCTGGCCCAACCATATTCTGAAATTTCCAATCAAATGATGTATATGAAGCTGACAAAAATAACTGATACAGCATGACTGTGCATATAGAGTTTGAAAACATATTTACTCTAAGTAACACCACTTTTGAAGGCTCTCGCATTATTTCTGTTATTGATGGTTCAGGCTTAGGTTGAGCACTTGAGGATGCAGTTAGGGGAGTAGAAACAGGAGCTGAGGGTACAGCAAATTGAGGTGGGGGCATCATATCCTTTTCATGAATGATTCTCCCCCCTCTTTTACTTGTTTTCTCAACCTGTAGAGCCATAGCTATTCCTTGTTCCTTTTTACCAAGGCCTTGACCTTCCTATTAATTAAAAAACAAACAAAACAGCATGAAAAAATCTTAAAGGTGTGGTATTTCCTAGAATCAATAATAATAATAATTAATAATAATTATGTATTTCATACCTTATAACCAAATTTAGCCATAATCTTAGCTGCTACAGAACTGCCTCCAAAGCTTGGAACTGGCTTGGGAGGCACTGAAGAATCAGAAGGTTGACTAGTTTCCTGTAATGACGGTGGAGGAGCAATGGCTGCACCACCGGTTCTGGGAGTGGTGCCAAGACTTGCAATACGGTCGCTATCTTCCTCTTCTTCCTCAATAGGCCGAGATAACTCTGACGTCTCAAACCGTCTGATAACAAAAGTCAAGGTGTAATGCAAGTAACATAAAGTCACAAAATTTTCTTGAGTTGATATTTTTTAATCTAAAAAACTTACGAATCTCGGGGTCTTGTCATTTCTCCTCTCCTCTTCCTTCTGTCATCTTCCTCCTTTAATTTTTCTCGTTCCCGTTTCTCTTTCAGTTCTGAAATTAATAATTTTCCGAATGACTTGGTGACCATATAACATAAAAATCTCCATTAAATTATGAATCCTTACCAATAACTACTTTTTCATAGTCATTTGGCCACATAGGGTCGTATTCCCCTTCAACTTGCCAATCATCACGGTTGCTTTGGCCCAAGGGGAGTGACTAGAACAAACGTAGGTCAGAAGTGGTTAATAATCAAAAAAGCTCACAAACTGATACATAAAACTGTTCAAAACATATTAGAAAAGGGTCTACCAAAGCAAAATTTAAAAAGTACTACATTCAACACTGTCTCTAAGGAAATCTAATGGTTGCAGTTCAGAACGGCACTTGACAACAACAAGAAAGGTTGAATAGATAACAATAAAAGTAGTTTTTATTTAAATTAACTCACCTTACCAACTAGACTACCAAATATATTGTCTTCATCATCTTTTTTACTTTTAAGGTCGATTACAGGTGGCAGAACAGATCCTCCACCTTTTCTGGCCTGATCTCGTTTGGGCTGAAGGTGCAGGATGATAAAAAAAGTATAAGAAATCGCCATCTCGATGTTGAGCAGTATACGTGAGGAAAATAATGAAGTTACCTGTGTCTGTGTAGCCTTTTTCAACTGTAACTGTGACTGAAAGAGCTTGATCCCTGAGGACCACCCAGCAACTGGATCATTTTTCTGCTTAATGGCATCAACATCATCGTAAAGTGACATGCTGCCCAGACGAGAAATTAGTACATTGGAGACCAAAGGAAAGTAATTACAGAGAATATGTATGGTAGGCGGTCTAGTAAACAATACAACATTGAGCCCCTAACCTGTACATGTAAGTCTTTCGATTAGGGAGCAGATATATGAACAAAAAAAAAGTACTAAGTAGTAGCGGGAAAGCCCACACAATGGTTTTCACTGTGAGATCATTGTCTACGGAACTAAAACACGGAAAACAAATAAATGGACACCCACGCCGCTTGTTTCTGTCAACACACAACACACACAAGCACAAGTCTACAAACTACAAAAATTGAAGTCGATTAATCGATGCAGAGAGAGCCGGCATCGACACCGGCACCTGGATCGTTTATAAGCAGGCTGTGTAGCGGGACGGTTTGATAGATCGCAGCGCGGTCATGAGAGTCTAGTGAGCGCCTCCGGTTACATAATGCACGTCTGCAATTCAGTAGATATTGGACTCTGGTGGCTCCACGGGGGTGAGACGATAGAGTTGTAGTCACTTGTTCAAGGCGGGAAAGGGAAAAGAAGTGGCCGTTAATAACCCAGTGGGATATGCTGACCTAAAACGATGCGAAGTCAAAACGGGCAAACTGGTTTATATTTTTGACATCTTTTCATTCGGCATTAACTAACTTGGCCCTTTACTAAAGGGCGGCATTGACAAGGCTGGAGTGGCTAGAGACGAATCATAAAGATGAGCAACACGACACGGGTGATTTCCGTGAAAACACATGTCACTACATAGTGCTGCTAAACTTACGCTGCTCGTGCTGCTGTTGTTTTGATTCAGGAGCGCGCGCCTTCCACGCTCCCAACTTAATTGAGCCGATTGTGTAAGCGTGGGGGATTCCTGCGTGGAGTCGCGAGGTCGGGCAATATGGCCGTGGGCGTTTTGAAAGATTGCGACCGAAGGGATACATTTTTCTTGATCTTCTGGCAGATGTGAGAAAATTTTTCACAGTGCTCGAGCCACGATATATAGCATTTTGTAGAGTGCTGTTGCCTTGAGTTCATAGAAAAACTAAAATTTGAACTGTTAATTCTTGGTTATTTCCGATCAAATTGCATTATTCACGCTTCCTGTCCTGTCTGCCTCCTTGATTCCTCGACCTCCATGACTCACAATAGGTCTACGGTGCAAATAAGAATGACGATCAAGGGGGATATTTGGGAACTCAAATCACGACCATCATATAAACGTCAGCTCGATAAACTTCTTTTATTAAGCATTTTCTTTTTCAGACAGGGGTGAAGGAGATGAGGAGAAAGGCGATCCATGGTGGGAGGGGAGGCAGTCGCCTCTAGCCCATCATGCCCATGCCGTAGCCACCTCTGCCTTGCATGTTGTAGCCTCCCATGTTGCCGTAGCCACCTCTACCCATGCCTCCTCCCATGTTGCCGTAGCCACCCCTACCCATGCCTCCTCCCATGTTGCCGTAGCCACCCCTACCCCCGCCTCCCATGTTGTTGCCGTAGCCTCCCATGCCGCCCCACTGAGCAGCAGCCACCGCGAGCATGGCGGCAATCACCGCGACGAGGATCTGCAACATTGATTGAACAAACCTCGATCAGGAATCTGCTGGGCGCACTGAAAACATCACTTGCCACTACGTTTCCTTTGTAATTAGCCTACGAGTTTGTAGCAGACTTATTACGTAATGTACAAACTGCTCGTATGTTGTAATACATAGGTGCGAAGACAAAGGATTGGATGTACGGAAAGAAGCCACGTCGCGATCGCGACGACGATAGCATCAGGAACGTCGTATGTGTGCTATCATGAGCAGGAAAGTGCCACTCGATCATCTACGCCCGCGTCTGAACGATCAAAGACACAAAAAATTCGATGTCCTTAAAAAAAAATATCATTTCAGGGATCACGTTAAGATACGCATGATTCGGATCCGGAAACGAGCTGAACATATTTCAGGTTATGTTGCGTGGAATCCAAACAAGCCCATGTGTCTTTCAGTTCACGCGCGCGTTAGTCCATACCCACTCATCGTTTGACAGCGTGTCAAATATACTCCAAGGATCTACGCCAGATACCAAAATAAAAAAAAATAAAAATATTTCGAAACAACTTTATAATTTTTTGCTTTTGGGTAAACTTATGCCCATTGAATAATTGCGCTTGATTCAAAGCCAGATTCACACACACCATTTAGTCCAAAGAAAAAAAAGAAAAAGTAGACCGCCTAAGTTCCACCGATACTGTACTAGGCAGTTCTTAAGACGGCCCTGCATACTACTCACCAGGAGTCTTGCCATGGTTGAGGTTGAGATGTGATGAGACGAGTGATCGCGTTGCTGTGTGCCGGCCGAATTGCAAGGGACCACTTTATATACGATGCCCGGCTCTCTGTACGCTCTGTGCCCCCCCCCCCCCCCCCCGACACCCGCACGCTCCCGCAGCGTCATGAACATAGAGAAGCAAATTGAGGCGTCGGATCCGCAAACCGACAGCTCCTAGCGCCTCACTGCGCTGGAGTAAGCGGTCAACACTGCCCCCCGCTGCCTCCTTGACCTTGACTTTGACCTTGATCGTTACCTGGCCTAATGACCCCAGGCCCCCAGGCGCTTCAGGATCAGATTTTCGTCTGGATCCGAGATGCCGTTTTTGTTGGCCGGATCTTGTCGTTTGATCGGTACTATCAACCCAACTTCTCTCCGTCGCGAAGTCCTAACTTCAACTTCTCCCGAAGGTTCCATTTGGAAGGGGACCGCTGTTGTGTAATTTTGGTTTGGGCTCCTGACTCTGATTCTGGCCGGCCATGGCTAATAGAACAGCTGTCAATTAAGACACGCGCCGCCGCGCTGTCCCCGGGAAGGGAGCCGGAGCGAGGAGAGCGAGGAGGAACTATGGGA
>CABIKL010000481.1:0-22112 GCA_902196195.1 Aptinothrips rufus
CCCGCCCCGCCCCGCCCCGCCCCGCCCCGCCCCGCCCCGCCCCGCCCCGCCCCGATGTAGATGACAGACGCGCTCGGTGCAACATGACCTCCCCTCCCGCTGCTCCGTGCGGTGCACGCGGTGCATTATGGGTAGGAAGGATGAGTTGCGACGGGATGCACTTCCTGCCGCAGAAGGCGGCTTACACTGCGGGAAGCTTAAACACAAATCGCCGGCTTCACTATGGCTTGACAGTAAAGGCTGGACTAGCACAAGTAAGTCAGCAACACTGAAAATAGTTAAGACTTATTCCACATTCAACTGTTCCAGATCCCGGTTCTCTCTTAATGCAGCTGGTCAACGTATGAACTTTCGGCACACTCGGGCGTTGAAGTCTCCTAAGTGTTCGGGAAGGAGGAAGGATGGGAGCAGGCTGCTCGGGCTGCGTACAGAAAGAATGGTCATAGCTCGATCTCTCACTGGTCATATCTCTATCTCTGACTAGACAAAGATGCCGCAGCAAGCTGCCTCGATGGATCGGCAGACTGCCATTGGGAATTACCTCCTCGGTGGGTTCACGCACAAAAATAGATGCAGAAGTGAGTAAGAACGTTTTATGAGGCATAAATCAGCCGAGGAAGGTGTGTTCCTGGAGCTCGATTCTTTTAAAACTCATCACCACCTTCCACGTTTGCTTCTGTTAAAAATAGTCAGATAGCGAGTCCAGGCGAGTCTCGTGAAAACCTACGGCAAAGAAGTTAACGTATTCAACTGAATAAAAGATTTCGCAAAAAATATAAAACAATCATAAACAAATCTAGGAAGTTTAAAAATGAGCCTTTTTTGTCAAAAAAGTTACCATGCTGAAAACTACTATTAGCAAGCCGCTGGCATTTGATAGCATGAAACACGACTACCACGTGATAGTACTCTGCGAGTGATTGCTGTTGTTACGGTCTCAGCGAGCGCGGGCAGCCAGTAGCCTGCAGCGACACCACGTGAGTGATCCTCTCGTGAGTGGCGCGGAATATCATCCATCAGACAGTCCTCCGCGCGTCCTCACCGGCTGTCTCCTCGCGGGGACAGGGAGGCGGAGCAACGAGAAGACTGCCACTGCCCCAACAAGTCCGCGCGGCGTTTAAACCACTAGCAGAGCAGGCCACTCTAGCGCTCGGAGCCGCTCCCCAAGAGAAGAGACGAGGCATTGAGGTGAGGCTTTCCATTTTTCTGGCGGAGAGAGATTAGTAAGTCCACCTGCGTGCGCTGCGTTTAGATTTGGCGGGAAAGGGGCAGACGCAAGGAAATGACCACGAACATGTCCGCGCCGAAGACAGCTCTGCTAACCACGGGGTCT
Organism: Aptinothrips rufus; assembly: GCA_902196195.1. Taxonomy (NCBI): domain Eukaryota; kingdom Metazoa; phylum Arthropoda; class Insecta; order Thysanoptera; family Thripidae; genus Aptinothrips; species Aptinothrips rufus. The sequence goes on from CABIKL010000481.1 coordinate 1,334, forward strand.
CTCTGTGAGCGGCGGCCACCCGTTTCGACTCGAGACAAGACGATCCGACAGGAGCGGAGAAAACGCGTGTATGAAATTTGACCGGTCAGTCAAATGGTCAGACGGGCGCTCAGACGGCCCGCCCTGCCATGGCATCATCGTTCTCGTTACGTTACACAATACTCTTTCTCTCCCGGCCTGTCGAGTTCTGTCCAGACAGCGGCTCCGTACTTCACTTCGCCTCGCCGGGCCAAACAAAGGCAAGAGCTGTCAAATGAGGAGCACATTGCCTCTCTTCCACGTGGGACCGCTGAAGACTTCCTCGCCAAGAAGAAGACGAGCCGGACCGTTCTAACGTCATTAGGGGCAGTCCATAAATTACGTAGGGGGGTGGAGGGCGGGTCTGCGCCTACCTTACGACCATGTACCGAAACCACGGTGAGGTTAGGTTACACGCCTTCCGAGAGAGAGAGAAAGGGATTCAATCTTATCTAAAGTAATTTATGGTCGATCCCTTACAACGGGAGGCGTTCTTTCTGGGACCCTTTGGCTGGGCCGTCAGGCTTCGGACGGAGCTCCCGTGAGCACCTGTCAGCGAGACGTGAACCTCGTCAACCCGCCAGCAGCGGCGGCAGCAGCAGCTATCAGCGCGGGAGCCTCGCTGGAGCCTTGCTGGAGCCTTGCTGGAGCCTTGCTAGAGCCTCGCTGGAGCCTTGCTGGAGCCTTGCTGGAGCCTTGCTGGAGCCTCGCTGGAGCCTTGCTGGAGCCTTGCTGGAGCCTTGCTCGCGCCTTGCTGGAGCCTTGCTCGCGCCTTGCTGGAGCCTTGCTGGAACTGGAGCCTTGCTGGAGCTGGAGCCTTGCTGGAGCCTTGCTCGCGCCTTGCTGGAGCCTTGCTGGAGCTGGAGCCTTGCTGGAGCCTCGCTGGAGCCTTGCTCGCGCCTTGCTGGAGCGTCGCGTATGTTAGTCCGAATGCCGCGCTGCCAGCATCACAGGGGACGGCCGCCGATCACAACCCGACACAGTCAACAAAACTGGCACCTCTGACTAACCCTGACGGAACCATTCGAAGACATTTCCTCTGACGTGAAAGTCAACATCTTTTTCGGAAGTTAGCCAGGCCAGCCAGCCAGCCAGGCCACTGACCGAGCGAACCGGAGCGAACCCGTCTGTTGAAGCTGACTGTGTGGGATATGTCTTGGCCAAGGAGCGCGGGAGAGGCGAGAACATGAGTTGACGGACGAACGTTACACCATCGCTCACCTCATCTCTATTCACTTCCTCAAGCGATGCTGGCCGCCCCCCGCCCCCCGGCCGCGCTCTGGTCCCGCCCCTTACTGCTCCGGGCTCCGCCTCGGGCTCCGCCCCCAAACCACTAGCGCCGCGCTCGCCGCGTCACGTCACGTCACGTCACGTCACGTCCGTCGCCTTGATGCTGTCGGCTCCACGCTCTGCGCAGCTCTGCGCTGCTCGCGGCCTTCAGGAGGGGCGACATGTCACAGACATGTCACAGACTCTTCACATCACGCCCCCTCATGAGGCTCTGTGCACCGCGACATAGCATAACGAGCCCACGGCAAGACAATTCACTGCTGCTATCATCACGAATGCAAATCCATCTACCCGCTGTGAGGACTTTACATCTTGAACCCAGTGATTTCCGTCTTCACATTGACCTCTGACCCGCTCCCCCAGCAGGCCAAGCAACCGGAGTGATCTCGACTTGTGGGGGCCGCAGACTGTGTATGCTATGTGTGTAGCGCGCACCCAGCCCGGGTCCCTTCCTTCGTACCCGCGCCCCGACCAGGCATCGTTGCAGGATGGGTCGGGAGTGACGCGAACGACAACCTGCCTTCGAACTGCTTCGAACTTCATGGGTGATATTTCGGTGGATTGAGGAAGGTGAGAAGAAAAAAACCATCCACCATCTCTCGGACCGAAATAAACAGACGATTTCCCGCCGTGCGCGGGGCTGAGTGGGGGAAGGGACGGGGTACGAATAGGGTATTCCAATGATAGCCAGACTGGATACAAGAAAAACAAAACGACACGGCGAGCGGGGGAGCTGGGACCTGCAGCGGGAACACCCCTCTCCCCCCTTCGCCGCGTCGTTTTGTTTTGCTTATTTCCGGTCTGGCTATCATTGGAATACCCTATTGGTTTGTTTGTTGTGGTCTCTGTAATGGCGGTGTGGCAAACCGCTGAAACATCTCATTATCATGCACTACTCACCTTGGTTCCGAAACCTTTTGCCCTCCTCCACCGCACCCTCGGAGATTGCTCGGAGAACACATCTTAGGGTTCCTCTACGTGTAGAACCGGTTGGGAACGGATGAGGATATTCTGTATTCCGACGATCGAGGACGTTCCATAAAATGTAAAACAGCCTATCGGGATGTCACAGCCTTCGAAACCCGGCGACCTTGCTCAAGGCTGTCCGAGCGCATCACAATGAGCAGAGCGGGCCGAGCCCGCCGAGCCGCTGCCGAGCACTGCTGGCGGCCTGGCGGGGCTGGCAGCCCTGTCCTGTCGTTAACGATCAGATGCGCGGCGTGGCGCGGCGTGGCGTCATGAACTGCTGTACAGTGTAGCTGTGCTGCATGCAGCTGTTGTGGGTACCGCTTCGTGTCATGACATCAAGTGTGAGCAGTGTGAGGCTAGCACACGTGAGGAGGGCGGCAAGCGTACACCTGTTCCCATCAATCTGTACGGCAGGAAAGACAATGCGCATAATACCTACGCATTACGATCCTGAAATCTTTCTTCCCTTTGCAGTAGCACTGCAGTAGCCCACTGACCGCACTTCCCCGCGCTTTCAGTTATCTGTGACTCTTCATATCAGGAATTGGGCCGAGCAACACTTTTATTCCCGGAACACATTTGAACAATTGATCAAAACTTCAAGTATTCATATTATGTTATGGGCCATTGGTTTCCCATGTAGTTGACCCTGTACGGGGAAGTACCTGTGGCGTGGTGGGAATAATTGCTCCAAAACGAGTTCCGAACAACGGCTCACAAATTTAAAATTTTCCTAAAAGTGGTCAGGGATGGTCCTTTATAGGTATAATGAGAAAGAGGACCACAGAACGTCACTTGATATTAATACTCGGAGCGAGCAGCTAAAGTCCGTGACTTTAGGCTGATCCCGTATTTTGTGAAACAAAGGCGCTTCCTCACGAAGCGCCTGCTCATTGTGGGTTTGAGGAGAAGCGTAGTAAAGCAGCGCAGATAGGATTCTCAGGATATTTTGTTAGTTCTTTCTCTTCAGTCTTTATAGTCTTTAAAGATTCTCATTTACAACAAATAACTTGATAACAATAGTAAGATAAATTTGCACCAAAGCAACACAGACCTCTACCTACAATTTCACAAATAAGTAAAATGGTCAGCATTAGTCTAAAGCAAATAACAGAAGTACAGTGAAGGTTCGTATATATAAATCTATGCATAATGGTGGAAGACCTTGTAAGTTCTTTACATCATAAACATTGGACATATAACATTTCTAAACCCAGAAAGTTTTGCAGCTTGTGCATGCAAAAGCATAAATATAACAGATTATTTCCGGGACAAGAAAGGAATAATTTCAAATTTTACTAGAAGTAAAAAAAACCTGTATAAAGTGTTTTTAATAGGGGGCTTCTGTGTGAGGGACGATGAATATATGATTGTTCCTAAAATTTATCTTTTCAGATAGAAGTCTAGAGCAAATAGAAAATAATGCTTAAAATTCTAATAAAGAGAAAGAGAAATGCAATTACATACAACAACATGACTAGAATTTCACTAAATATTCAAAAAATAAGGGGCTGGCAGTAACAGAATGTAACAGAAAAGAAGAATGCCATTTAACTATAAAAAGCACTATAAGAAGAAAACAACTCTAACATTCAACTCTACTCTCACCCCAACATCTATTAACCAAAGCAAATTTGGGCCATAGCAACAACAATTCTCATGAAAATATATTTAAAGAAGACAGAAAATGCCTTTGCCATTCCATAGCCACGCTAATAGTGTTACAAATCATTAGCAAGTTTAGCAACATATTTGTGCAGAGGTGACTTCTGGAGAGGCAACAAGTAACGAGTGACCAAAACTGCTATATTGTCAGAAGAAGTAGTTGGGCAAACTTCTTTAACAGCTTTCATAACACTCAGCACACTGTCCCCAGACAGTAGTGGTCAGGATTCATACATAAGACGCTGGTAGTGGGGGAAAACTTCCCAAGTGGGAAGATGCAAGCCAAATTCCAGTGCAACAAGGACAGCAAACTCAGATAATAGTAGCTCTTTGCGATTCAAACGGAAAACATTTTCAGTTTTCTGAAAAAAAGAAACAGACACAATGTAGATTTCAGGAAGGAATTATGATAATAATAGAGAATAATTTAGGTCTCATTACATAAATACCTCAATGAGGAGTTTCAGCACATCACCTTTGACATCATTTAATTTTGCAGAGAGCAGCAAACAAGCTCCTGCACAAAGTTTACGGTTTTCTTTGTTGATAAGATTTGCAAGGATGAGTTTTTCAAAATAAACATATGCCTGAGCCACAGTGAGAAGATCCATGCCACATTCTGTCTTAGCAATCTTCCTCATTTCTCGTTTAATACTGTAAAAAGAATAAGAAAATTTAATAACCTTTTTATGATTGAGTACAATGATTAAAACAATTTAAAAGTTTTAAAAGGAAATGGCTTCTGTGTTTTTGATGATGCTTCTTTACAACACAACAAAAATTGAGACTGTTTGAAAAGCTGTTATGGCAAAAATGTAAACTAATTCTTACCTACGAAGCTTACTAAGAGTAAGCTGAATGTGAGGAAATTTTGCTTTGAATTTATCGTTTAACTCCTTCTTAAGATCAGACGGTCTCACATAATCTATGACTGATGTCTGAGAGAGAAACAAGAAAGAGGAGCAAACATATTAGTTTTATAATATCGACACACAGACGGGAAGTCATCAAGGTGTATTCAAGTTCTTACCATATAGGATGCGAAAGTAAGTAGAGTACGATGCTTCCCAGCAATCAGCTCTGGATCGTCAAGAAGGTTAGCAGAGTAATGTACACTTGATGGATTCACAGGATAAGAAGGATGAGGCACATGTGCACTTGTTGTTTGATCATCCCACTCTATGTTTCCTGTAAGATGAAATATTTTTTGATGACATTGATGTTTTCAGTGACTTTTTGAAACCCAATGATGTATGAACAGAAATAAAATAAAAAATAACTGAACAACCGGTACCTTTCATGTCGATATAAGGAACTGGAGGAGATCCAGGAACACTGTGAACTGTTGGCCGATGAGAAGAGCCATCATATGAGAAACACCTGTAATAATTGAAGAAAATAGCAAATTCTTGGGGACACAAAATAACCAGTGAAAATCGAAGCAAGTTTTTCACTGTACTCCAATGAAAACATTAACAGGTGCGGATCTGGGGTGGATGGATGGACATCACCACCTACCCCACCCCACGAAAGAATGTGAGAGTGAAATAAAGTTACTTTCCACACAATTCAAACCAAATGCTAATATTTCCAATCATGCAGTTCCACCTAAATTTACTAAGAAGTCAGCTTAATCCCATGGGAATTCCAACACCTTTAGCAATAAAAGAAGAAGAAGGGGAGCACCAAAGAAGCCCCTATGTTGAAAAAGAAAGAAGCAGGATACCAAAGAAATTTCTAGATTGAATTAAGTTACCATTTTCCGTCCTTAAGACCTATAAACTCCTTAGTCCTGTAAGAAAAAAATAAAACTATAGCCCACTCCCTTTTATCCTCACTTTTATCTCTCCTTGTTTAAAAATAGCAAAGCAAAAAACAACTCAAATATCAATTCAACCAGATGATGTATGTAAAATAACAGCAGAGGCAATACCTAGAAGTAGTATTTAATAAAAAGTAACAACTGCAGAACAAAGGAATGATTTTTTAAAGAAATATCTCTAAGACAACGTGTTTTTCCCCTTTTCTTTTTTCTTCAAAATTACCTTGCAAACGCATGATGTTTCATTGACGACTGGAATGGTTCCACGGCCTCATAATCAGGTATGTGAACTTTACGTTCACGAGAAAATTGACGAGAAGGGACAAGGAGTTGTCCATATGATATTTCCTGAGAAAGCAACATCTACATTTACTATCTAAATGAGTGATTTAAGAATATTATTGATTTGGTATGATTGACTTGCCTGCCCATCTTGACCCCTCTCTAGTCCTAACAGGTCAAAAGGATCAAGTCCATCATTTATAGAGGAAAGGGGACGAGGCCCAGAAGTATTGCGCCTCCTTTGACCTTCCTTGCGTGGATCATTTCTGCAAAAGGCAAAAGAACAGACACAATAAGAAACCTTACTTTTCCAACAAAAACAGGAAGAATAAGAAGAACACATCCATTATTTAAATGTAAAGAAATAAAGATTCATACCTAAAATGCCTTCCACCTTTATTGTAAGGTATTGAAGAAAAGACAAGAAATGGAACCTTATGCGAGGAAACAAGAACAAGTCTTTCATCACGGAAATGCTGCCCCCTTCGTGGGCGAACCATGCGTACTTCTCGCACTTGAGGTGTGTGGAACATGTCCTGCATTGCTTGAGATTTCGTACGGTCTAAGTTAAAGGATATAAATTATTTTAGGTTTCTTTTTAGAATAAAGCAGCATTTTAATACACAAAACAAGCACTCAGAAAAACACTTACGAGAGCTTGAGAGGACTGGTCCAATACTTTCACTGCTGCTGCAGTTATGATGGTGTTTGTCATCAGACAGAGATCCTTGATGATAAAGAAGACGTTTTCTGTGACTGATGGAGCCAAGACGTCTTTCAAAACCAGACTCACTTCCAGTAGTGTTCGTCCTAAAAAATCATACATTTAGTTAAGTCTCTCAAAATTCTTTATTAGTTCTCAAGGATCAAAATCTAATTTTGAAGTCTTACCTTTCTCGGAATGGGGTTGACATTACTTTGGAAAATACATCTTGATCGATGTGCTTTAGCGAAGTGACGTTTAATTCAGCTCCTTGGCTGTTCAGCCTAGTTGGACTTCGTGCCAATATTGGAGAACGACTGACATTTAATGTCTTCCCATCCCTCTGAGCACTATCTTCCCCTTGTGGTATTTTCTCAACTGTGTGTTGATTATGTTCTTTCTCACCACTTTTCTTTCCAGAAGCACCATTAGATGATGATTGATTTCTCGCGAGAAAGGAGAAATTAGTGTCTTTGTGGGTGCCATCAAGAGAAATATTTGAAAGGAAGCTAAGGGCAGCGATCCTTCGTCTAGAGCGATTCCTCTTCAGGGCAACAGCCATTTTCTTGTCGTTATTTACCCACAGATAACATAACCAAAGTTACAGTTCACTCTCCGATATCATTCATAAGCTTTGGCAATACTCGTTCACTAATACAGTTAAAGACAGATATGCAACAATAGTATGCTACCAAATATGCAAAATATGTCTTCCTCAAATATTCTTGAGAAAAAAAAAACTGTAAACTGCTAACCAAGGCAGACGATATCATCCCCTGTCCCTGTCGGCTGCTTATCTGTGCCAGGGTTGTCAACAGCCCGTCATCTTTCGTGAAGTAATTGATTGAAACTCAAACAGTCTGAAAGAAGGAATAAACAAAATCCAAACGTTTTAAGGATGTATTTTTAATCTTTTTTGTGATTTATAATGTATTACGTAGTTATTCATTAGTTTGTGTGTGTGCATTGTAAATCTTACCTATTGTAGACCCTGGTCCTTCCCCCACCTCCCCCCTCTCCAGCCAGCAGAAGCTGAAGTGCTGAAGCCTAGTCTAGCCTAGCAGCAGGAAAAACAGACGAGACTTGTACTCTCTGTTGACATAATTTTCCCAAACATATAAGGGTTTGAGAGTAAACGATTCTCGTTCCTCTTTCATTGACTTACGGACATAGGTACTCATAAACTTGCTATCTAAATGGACTTGGGGAGATATGCATAGGTTATTGTATCTTATTCTTTCATTTCAGGCAAAATGTTCTGCTGCAGAGTTATCTCAAAGAAGATTCCTTCAACACTTCTACGTGAACAAATTTTACGCCACGTGTCTTCTGGAAATAACTGGGGCTTCCTTGTTGATAAAGACAAAAAGGTCTCAAGGTGGAAGAAACTGAACGAAAAGGTTTTTGAGCCCACGTTAAATGGGGAGGAGAAACGTCCTGCGGTTAGTATTAAAAGACAATAACTTCTAATAATTACATTCATGAAAGGATTCACAATTACGATTATTATGTACTATATTACCGTGCTAGTTTCGACAACACAAGGAGCATCGGCATTGATGGTTCCTGTGATAATTTTCCGTCTGAGAACTCACTGCTCTCATACAATAATTTAGTGATCTACAATATTTGTTCATGCTTTTCTTTCAGTTTGTGTGCCATGAGAAAAGAGATGTGTGGTATAGCTTCAAGAAATTGTATATTGTGTCCTGCTTTGTGCGTGGCTTATCTGTTGATGAGGCAATTACACAATTGAACTTTGTAAAATCTAAGGGAGCAAAAATTGTAAAAGATACTATATTAGAAGCACAAGAATTAGCTGTCAAGGATCATAATGTGGAATTCAAAAGCAACTTATGGGTTGGTAAGTAATCAACTTCCCACTTCCTTCAAGTTCCATAAAATCCAGTACCAAATTCCATGCTCCAAAATTATTGTAGATAATTGTTCGCTTAAAATTCAATAGATTTCAGTTCTTGCTTCCACCAGTGAGGTTTTCTTCCAGCTCGAGCTAATTGTTTTTGTATCTTTTTGTTTTATAGCTGAATCTTTCCCAGAGAAGGCCTATGTAATTAATGCATATCGAAGACACGCACGAGCAGTACTTTGTAAAATCGAACTACAACATTGTCATTACTTCGTTCGTTTAGAAGAAGGATCCCCACCTAAACATTATTACTACCATCAACGTCGTAAATCACCTCAAGAATTGATGGATGAGTGGTTCCAGGACCTTAGAAGTAGAAAAATTATAAACTCTTTGTAGAATTAAGGTACGTTTTGTTGTGGGAAGGGAAGTGGAAACTGTGTAAAGGAAGGAACAAATTTGTCTTTCTTACCGTTAAGAATTAATAAATTTGTTTTTCTTATTATTTCTACAGAATTCATTCACGTATGAATTTCCTGTCATGAGAGTAGTGGGAGTAAAGTCAGATTTCAGCATGAAGACAAAAATTTGTCAGTTCATTTATAAGATACTTTATTTTAACACTGCATATACATGTGTATACTTCAAAGAGCAGGAGCCACCCAGGAACAACGGTACTCATTACTTAAATACCTTGAAACTGATCATGACATACTGTTCCTTCAGCACGTTCTTGGTAACTTCAACTGATTTGATTTGATTAATCAAACCTATTCAATGCTCTTCCTCTGGGTAGCTTATATCAGGACTAAAAACAAACGTAACAGTAATGACTAATCTGAAGGGAATCACATATTTCTCATTGGATTAATTTATAGTAATCAGCTAGGTAGAAGATATTTATTATTTGGCTGTCTTTAAGCCTCAATGATATTTTAGGGTAAAATGTACCACAGATTTAGAGATATGATAAAGATGGCTGTACTAAGTATATTCTCGACTCAATTATGTACTCCTACTCAAAAAGCCAATATGGCTCAATGACACACAAAATAAAGAGTGGTGAAAGACAGTCAAATTTCTCACTTGCTATAAAACCAAAAATTTTAAGGACAATTTTGAGAGATTTCAAGCTTGAGAACAGGATGGCCTAGTTTCAAGGTTCAAGATGAGAAAATTTTAATTCAAAAATTAGCTTAGATCTAATGGTAAGAAAGACTTCGTACTTGAAACACTTTCATGTGAACCATAAGGCAAATTAGCAGGAGAATAAAAGGGAAATCTCTCAAAAGAACCTGGTGAATATTTTCGTGTCGGATTCAATAATTCTGCACACTTAAGAATATAATGACACTGGTGTAAGAAATCTTAAAGGCTCTTAGCTATCACAGGATTTTCGCAATAATGATGTACATAAATGGCACTGTAATAACGTGAGTACATAGATGTACTCAAACACACACTCTCACAACATTCGCGCAATAAAGAACAAAACAAAAATTCTTTACATCCATCCGCAGACATCTGAAAAAGTGCTGGTGGAAGACTGACTTTTTCGGTATTTCTTTTGATTAGATAAGACAGAATAAAAAAAAAAAAAAAAAAGACATGAACAGACAGGTGACGGCATACATTGCATTGACTGAAGTATCATCATAAGAAAAGTAGAGGTACCAGTAAAGAAAGATGGATAAGGAAAGCCATATCCAAAGCAAAGAATCTAATTTGATGAAAATGATGTTAATGTATTAAAGTGAAAAATGTCTTTTCAGAATTGAGTAAGACTTAATTTACCGTGCAAAGTTGGGCTTTAAGACAAAGAGAGCACTGTAATGTTTAATCACAAAGAAAAGAGAGTAAAACTGAGAACATTAACATTTTTCAGAGAAGAAAATCAGAGAAGAAAAAGCTGTACGGTTTCTATTATTCTGTCTTTCATAAACAACTAATTTGGGGCTAAACCAAGGACTAATAACATAATTTTCATCGAAAATTAAAATAACAAACACATGAGTTTCCTGCAGTACTATCCCCATCAATCAAATGAGAATCTTTCTCCAATTCAAATAAAATCTAAAATAAAAATAAAAACAGTAATGAATTAACATTAATCTTGTATCACAAAGTAGAAATATACAACATAACACACAAAGCAACTATATCAGTTCAAAAACACTAAAATTTCACAGGGAAGACCACATTGGACAAATTTCATATCCATTTAACATGACAGAATAAACTTTACATGAAGAACTTCGCTAGTATCACATCCGAACAAAGAACGCTTTCTTTCAAGATTCGGGGGTATATCATATCTTCTGGGCCACTGCCGAAAAGATGCATATGAATTCAAATCGAAGGTTCCGCCTGTGGTAATTCACATAATTCAGATACATCAAAATCTCCAAACATTCTTTCAAAATCTAGGATTTAATGTCTGTACTAACAAAGACATATTTGTGTAAAATTTATTGTAACACACAGGGTACTTTTAAATACTTGACAAAAGCGTGACTTCTTTGAAATATTAATGAGATTTCTTATTTAATTTCACAGCAAGTATGCAAGCCTTTTATCAAGGTTGAATTAGAAATTATGATAGAGCAGTTACATCAAGTTTGTCTTAAAGACATTAGAGATGAACAGTACGATTCTCACAGTAAGGACTTGTGCCTGGACTGTAGGGTTGTCATGCAGATTTCAAATCCATCAAATTGTTGACAGTCTGTGAAAGAAAAACAATAACACTATATCAGACCTCCACAAAGCCCAAAACAAATATGCTGAATTTAACTTTACACAGTCACTTTTCTTTTCACTCCCTCTGACTGACAATTTGAATCACTCCATGGTGTTTTAAAGATAGCACTAGCACTATCTTGTCCCTAGAGAGCCGATGCCTGAGCTACTTTGTTATCAGGTTCAGATCTTGTGCAGTAGAACCTTTTATGAGCCATAAAGTTATCATAGTAAGTAAATGAGATATCGCATGACTTACAATATTTGGGCCCAGTTTTGTTATTATTAGCACTAATTTCCTCATCTCCAGCATTTACTTCATCTGTGCTTTTAATGGACATTTTTGAATCTTCTATTAGTAGTGGTGATGCACGAACTGACATAGAAGTGCGTTCTTCCACATCATTGACAAAAACTGGTTCTTCTTTTACTTTAAATTCTTCTATAGCAATAAAATCCTCATCATGTTGCTCTTCTTTGATTGCTACTCTGTCAGCACCATTCAAGGAATTTGCAGGTCTTTGGTCTTCTGAAGTGCGGGAAGAATTTGATGATGCTGAAGAAGCAGCCTCATCAAGAGACTTGCTATGAGCATGTTTAACATGATTAATAAAGCTGCTCCTGTGAATTGAAGTGTAACTGCAGAGAGTGCACGCAAATCGTCGCTCGTGGTCTAACTCGGCACCTGGGAGACTAGATGCATCGGTAGCTGCAGTAGAAGACGATGAAGGGATAGGAGGAGTTGGAGGGGTTGTCATTGGTGTTGGAACAGGTATTGGAATGGCAGCATCATCTTCCATCACACATCTTATGAAATTTTCCTCCTGAAATTAAATTTCTTAATCAGTGCTCGCACGAACAAAACAGAAAAATGTCAGCCACAAATCAGACGTAATAAATAAAACGTTATCTGATTCTGATGATTACATACCTGCAAGTCTGGCAGACCCTTTTCAAAGTGCATTCGTATGTGAGTCCTCATGCCCCTCAAAGTATTCCCCTTGTAACCACAGACTGTGCACCGGAATGCCTTGATCCCAGTGTGGGTCTCCAAGTGCCTTTGAGCTGCTGATATTGTAGGACTCATAGCAGGACAGCATGGGCAGCGCCAACCACTGCCCACCATGAGTACGTCACACTGATGACTTGCCAACTGATCCACAGGAACCGATATCTGGAATGATTAACAATTACAGTAACCGGGACACAAAATCAAAAAATGTACTTCCATACCAGATCATACACAAACATTTTCGTTTACCTTGCATTTAGGACATCGCCTTCTGGTCTTATCCTCCACAACCTTGACGACTGGTGCGGGTGTGTTGTCTGGCCGCTTCGGGCAGTAGTAGGCTTGGTGGTGAGTCAGGTTGTCCAGCGAGGTGAACTTGATGTGGCAGAGCGCGCACGTGTACTGCACCAGGGTCCCTGCAGCGAGCCCTGCGGCGAGCCCTGCGGCGAGCCCTGCGGCCGGGGAGGGCATGGCGGGGCTCACAGCGCCAGTCGCAAGGCCAGGGGGTGGCTGCGACGGAGACTCGGTGGGCGAGTTGGCTGACGGGGAGCGCGAGGTCCGCGCCACTGCCCCCGGAGCCGCCCCCGGAGCCGCCCCCGGAGCCGCCCCGGCCCCCGTAGGCCCCGCTGGGCTGGTGACGCCGTGCTCGGTCGGTGCAGCGTCTTCCTGGAGGCGCGCCTGGCAGTAGTGCCGCTTGTGCGCGAGGTAGTTCTCGTGCCTGCAGAACACGATGTTGCACTCCTTGCACTTGGAGACGCCGTGCTTGACGTACACCTGCGGGGCCGGGGGCTGCAGCTCGGCTGCTGTGGCCGCCGAGGCCGCCGAAACCGCCGCCATCCGGAGAGCCAGCTCCAGCGGCGCGCTCAGCGCGTTGCCCAGTAACAGGGAGGCTGAGCCGGGCGGCAGCCCGTGGCTAGCCAATACAGACTGCAGCAGGAGTTCAGCGCGCTCGGCGTCCGGGACCACCCCCGGACCGTCGTCCACCGTCACTACCTCCTTCTTGGGGCCGCCCTGCGTCAGGACGCCGTTGGGTGTTCGCCGGGGGGACTTCTTGCCAGTCGTCGGCGACATGGAGGGAGAGTGCGGCCTCTTCCGCGAGGGCGGGGGAGGTGGTGAGGGTGAGGGGCCGGGCGGCGAGGAGCACGTCGACGACGCGGAGAGCATGAGGGGGATGCTGGGCGCGCACACGATGTCCTCGTGGTCCGACGCGGACGCCATGTGGGTGCGGTTCTCCTTGTCGTCCTCGTCCTGGTCCGAGCAGTCGGACGAGCGGCGCACGCTCAGGTCCAGCGGGCCCAGGCCAGAGACAGGGGCGGAGCCAGCGCTGTGGCCGGAGGGGGGAGCCGGCGATGACTTGGTCTCCCTCCGCCGCGGTGCCGCGGTCTGGGACTGCGGCTGCGGGGAGGGGGACGGCTGTGGCGGTGCGGCGGCTGTCCGGTGGCGGCCCGGTGAGGGTGACGGCGGGGGCAGGTTGGTGGTGGCCACGGGCTGCAGCGAGCCGTCCGGGAGCATCAGCAGGCAGGCGGCCCCCAGCGCGGAGCCCAGCGCCGGGCCCAGCGTGGCGCTCAGCGCCGAGCCCTGCACCACGCTGGCGGCCTGCAGCAGCGCGTACGGCACCAGCAGCGGGGGGTTGGTGGGCAGCACGAGGAGCGCGTCGCTACCGGGGGAGGCCGCCGAGGGCCGCGTGCTGGGGCCGTGGGGGCCGTGGGGCTGGGAGGCCGCGGCGTGGGGCGCGGCGTGGGGCGCGGCGTGGGGCGCGGCGTCCACCGGCGAGGGAGACGGGGACTCGGACGACCCAGGCGCCGTGGAGCCCTGCGCACACCAGACCAGCAACACGTCTTATACTTAGGTTGAATTCAGCTCATACTTAGATCAAATATTCTTAATTTAACTTCCCGTAAATTTATCCTAAATTTAGACTAAATTAAATAAATTCTGGGCGAAGCACTTAAAATTTACAGCATTTACATTAATGTAGAAGTTATTAAGTCCAAATTAAGAATAATTTTGCGAAAAATTGATTATCGCCCGTTAGATGAAGAAAAAGTTTGAGAGAAGTTTAATGTGGGTTTGAGCTAAATTTAACTTATATTTAACATCGTGACAGGCCCTTACGATTAACGAGGCCCCTTACCTTGAGGACGTGCCGCGTGCTGCAGTAGTGCAGCTTGTGCGCGCGGAAGGTCTTGAGGGAGGAGAAGCGGATGTCGCAGTCCTGGCAGTAGCGGTCCACGAAGGCGGCGGGGTCGGCGCTGGCGGCGGGCTCGGGCGGCACCGCGGCCACCTGCACGGGCTGCACGGCCACGGCGGCGGCGGCGGCGGAGGCCGGCGGCGAGGCCGTGTGCATCCGCATGTGCCTGCGCAGAGAGGGCGTCAGAATATGTAGCCAGAGAGTGTCCTGAGATAAAAGGCGGTAAAATTCGAGATTTTCGAAACATCTCTCGGCACGACCATATCCGATTTGAACTAAATTTTGTAAATCGTCATAACTTGCCCCTGAAATATTATATTAACAAAAAAACAAAAAATTACTTTCGGAGATATGGGTATACCCATATCTCCGAAAGTAATTTTTTTTTTGTTTGTTAAGGCACCATTTCGGTCATTTCGACGCAAACCTGTAACAGCACTTCCACACCACAACGCGCAGCGGCAGCGAAATGAGGCGGCCTACAAGTCCACGCCCCTCCCTTACTCACCTGTTGAGCGACACCTTCTTGTCGGCGGAGTAGGAGCAGTGCGGGCAGGTGTACTGCTTGCCCTGGCCGCCCTGGCTGGTCGCCGCGCCCTGGCCGCTCTGGCCGCCCTGGCCGCCGCCCTGCTGCGCCAGGCCCTGGCTCGCCCGCCTGCTCTCCCCGTCCGCGGACTCGGACCGCGGCGCCATCAGATCGCCAGCCTCCGAGGATCGGTCCGCGCTTTCGTCAGCCTCCACGATGGGCCCTGCAGGGAGAGTTAAATCAAGGCTGAGCTCAGGTGAAACACGCACGACACAGCGCAGGCTGAGAAAATGAAAAATTCATGTGAACTCTCGATATCAATGTCGCAGGTAGCCTGCTGGATACTTTTCATCGGTTCAAACAACGGCTCCAGGGCTCCAGCGGTTTCTTACCGCGAATCTTGTTGTAAGGTCAGAAGGGAAGGATGCCCAGCCCAGCCGGAGCCGAGATTTGAACCTGCTGGAAATGGAGGTCGAAGGACTGACTCACCCTTGGGGCCCTGCGCGTTGGGCCTGTGCGAGCAGTAGTACGTCTGGTGGGCCTCCAGGGTGCTCAGCGAGGAGAACCGGATGCCGCACGGCTCGCACCGGAAGGCGACTGCTGGAACAGAGACCGAATCAGAGCAGGCAACACTCCGCGCGACAGAGACGCTCAATGCAGCGCGGTCCGGTCCGATTGCTCGTAGATGAGTTATGAAAAGACATCATCTGCAATCAGCATCCGTGATAAATCGACGACAGGAACTGAAAAACACCGACCGTGGTAAACATGTGCCAAAGTGCAGAGCACGACGCGGCAGTGAACCGGAATCCCCGCCCCGCGACCCGGTCACAACAGCCCGTACCGCGACCTCACTAGGCTACACTAGGCTGAGCAGGCCCAAACGCATGCAGTCTGCAGCCCGGCTCGACACGGCGCGGCTCGGCGCGGCTTCAACTTGCAGATGCAAGCGATGCTACTACTACACGGAGCAGCAGCGCGCGCCAAACAAATCAGCTGGCGAATATAGCGCAGGGGTTTGAGTGCGGCCCGCGCAAGGAACGGTTCCGTGGAGCGCAGGGCAGGGCAGGGCAGGGTGGGGCAGGGCCGGGCAGGTGCAATCACTGATAGACCTAGACCCTCCCCCCCCCCAACCCCTACCCCTACCTCCACCCCCTTTCCAATCGGCCGCGTCATACTCCCGCGAGCTTTCCGCGCTGTTTAATTATCTGTCGGAGGGACAGTGTCTATCTCTCGACTCGACTGATACGACACACAAACGAGCGTTGATAGACTGTCGGTCATGAGATGGTCATGAGGCGGACTCTTCACGGACGGGCCACCCCCCCGCCGCGCCGCGCCAGCCGGCTAAACATAAACCTCTCAGCCGTGTGGCTTTGTTTTGAGTCAATTCCATCGCGTCCGCCCACCGCCACGCCACACCCCACACCGCGCCACGCCACGCCACGCCACGCCACGCCACGCCAGCAGGCCGGCAGCACACTCGGTGCGATAAGTTCCGACCGGTGAAATCTGTGCCGGCTTAGAGGACGATCTATCAATCTCAAACAACTACATACAGACGCGCCGGTCAGGTCAGGTTAGGTTAGGTCAGGTTAGGTTACGACTGAGCCGCTTCACCTGCTATCGCGGACATTCGCGAATGCGTAGCGAGTTGGGTCTCCAAATCTTTAAACATTTCAAACCAATTCGTAGACTAACCGTAATTTGTCACGCAACATCTCGACATGAATGTAATGCTTGTTGTATGGTAGACATAAATTTTCATAATACTGGAATCTCTAGGTTCTCCGTTCCTCATTCCTCTGTACTGCCGCATGCAGGTCCCATGAATGCAAAGTGACCTGAGAAAAGCGCTCTTTTCGGGCCTAACTTGCGACAAAGTCTCAACATATACCTTGTAAGATGTGATTGGTATTGTTTAATCCTTCCTGCGATACTAGTGAGCGATACTAATGAGCAACCCCTCGGGTCAGTGGGTCCCCATGCTGACACAGTTGGGACTTCCCCTTCCCCTCCCCTCGCAGTTCTTTCTCCGCGGCTAGGCGACTGCCTGCCTCGCTACTGACCTTGTCGGGCCTCGCCGGGCTCCGCGGGGGGCGGCGCGGGGGCGGGGGGCTGCGCCGCTGGGGGTGTGGCGCCGGGGAGCAGCGCGGCAACCGCCTCCGCGGCTCGGGGCAGGAAGATGCGGCTGGCCACCAGCGAGGCTGCAACAACACGTTCAAATTCACGTTCACATTCCACATCATTACGACTCGCAATGCGCTATTAGACGTGGAGAGTTGAATGAATGATGAATGTCTCCTACTCCATGGAGGAGGCCGTGCAGGCGGTGCCGAGGACGTGCCGAGGCCGTCCCATGCCGTAGCACGGCGTCGCGTCCCGGCGTTTTAGCCGGGAGTGTTGCATGCATCGGGAGAACGGCCCACATGAGCCAGATGGCCGCGAGATAGCAGGAGTAATTAACTTGGCAAGCCGTGAGTCCAGCTGCGGCGGGCTGATGCCAACCTGGTCTCCCTCCCTCCCTCTCCCTCCGCCCCTCCCTCCCTCCTGCAAACTTCTTTTTCTAATGCAAACCCCGATCCGATTGAGTATTGTCGCGTTCGTCAGAAATTAATAATCAGGAAGTCAGGAGGTGATTCCGAGGCGGGGCTCGTGAGAAAGGATGACGCCGCGTTCTCACAATCATCATCAGTACCTACCGCGCTCGGCTCGGCTCGGCTCGGCTCGGCTCGGCTCGGCTCGGCTCGGCTCGGCTCTGCTCGGCTCTGCTCGGCTCTGCAGGCCGCTGAGCAAGAGAACGAACACACCTTTCACGTAACGCCATGCAACGTGGCCAGGGGTGAGCCTACCTCCACCGATCATCTTCGAACCCGAGCACTCGAACGAGCATCTCCAACGAGTTCCTAGAGAGCAGGGGAAGAGGTGGAGAGGAGAGCGGAATCCAAACAAAAATGTTAAAACAAACCGCTACAAGACAAGAAAAAAAAATAATTACAAAATACAACAGGATTTGCTGTGATCAGTCGCTCGCTGCCATATTTCGCTCTCTCGGGAACCAACCCACTGACACGGGACGGACGATTTGAATCGCTCGCGCGGGATTAAAACGTTATCGGGATGTTTTGTTCGCCTCCTCGGGGCAGGGCAGGATACGACGGGGTATGTCAGTCCGGGGGTAAGGGCGGGGGGGGGGGGGGGGGGGGGGGGGGGGGGGGCGTCGCCCGCCGCTACCCCTTCCCACGCGCCGCGAGCGAGGTGCCTTATCGCCGCACAATTATCTTGATAAGGAATCGCCAGAGACGCACCGCGCCGCGACGCTTCCATTATCTTTATTTAAATGGTAATTCAAACGTTATCTCCCGCGCGTCTCCGCGTCGTCTTCCTACGAGGCGGACCTCATGACTTTCATAGGACTTCCATGACGAGAGGGGCTCGCCAGATACGACTTGCTGCGACTTCATGGAGGGCAGCATCGTGACGTGCGTCACGCGCGTGCCGTGCCGTGCCGTGCCGTGCCGTGCCGTGCCGTGCCGTGCTCAGAGGACATACTTCAAGCACCTCGACTTTTTCCGAAGGAAGAATCAGTCTCGTGGGACTTCCCCCGCGCCTGTGTACGCGCGACAAGGCTGTCGGCTAATGAGACCAAGAGAGCCGCGATAACCATATCACCGCGAAGGTTGCCTCACGAGAAACGGCGGACTAACTAACATTTGCTTTCTTCGCCCTCATTTAATCCGCGCCGCTTCCCCCACCCCGCCTCTCCCCTACACCCACGCGGGGCCGCGCGGGGCGGAGGTAAACACGCGGATGACATTGATGTGTCTTCCTAGACCTGATGTCAGAGGAAGTGGTATCAGCACGCAGCCGCTCAGAGCAGTAATCAGCAAGTCTCGGAGAGTCCTCGCACGACGAAGACGTCGAAGGAAACGGGTTCAAATGTCCATGCCCCCCGCCCCTCACACCCCTCAGCCAGACGCGACCCGCCACGGCAGCCACCCTCAGACCTCAGACCGTCGCGAGGAGGCAGGCGGGGCGGGGGAGCGGGACGTCACCAGGACAGGGCGGGGCGGGGCTGGGCGGGCAGACACGTCCGTCGCGGAGTCACACGAGAGTGAGTGGGAATTGGTTCGTCTCGCAACACGTTCGCATCCCCGGGTATCCCACTTCCCGATCGCGACTCAAGCACTCCGACAGGCAGGCAGGGCGGGGAGACCTCAGGAACAGGGACAGGGACAGTAGCCCGGTACAGGCTCGCGCTGGATCGCCGGCTGCCTATGCGCCTGCACAGAAAAACAAAAACCCGGAATCTTGGGAACCTAACCCAGGAACCAAAGGTTAAAATAATAAAAATAATTTTGAAGGTGGTTTTGAGACCTATTTTAAAACGTGTTTCAAAGCTTCCTGATAATTTTGCAACAAGTCTCAAAATCACCTCAATTTTTTTTCCCCTTTTGTTTCTGCGTTGAGTTGCCCCAAATTCTGGCGTTTGGTTTTTACTCGTTCTTTGTGCAGCCGACTAGACGGCCTTCCCTTTCGGGACGCGCGCTGAGCTGTGCTAAGAGGGCAAGGGGAGGCGGCTGGGCGGGGGCGGTGATCTCATTGGCAGGGGGCGGACAGCACAGACAGACGGACACGGGCAGCGCGCGGACAGCGGCGGACAGCGGCGGACAGCCGGGAGGCGGCTGGCTGCCCCACACTGGATGCACTGGCTAACACGAACTTTATCTGAAATGGGATCTGGCCGGCCGAGCGGGCGATCTAAGTGGCCGATAGCGCAGCATACTTCCTGCCACAGTATCACTGCCGGTCGCCGCGCCGGACCTGGCCGGGACCGGGACGCAGACCACGCGTATGTGCGCACAGGGCGAGGCCCGGGCGAGGCGAAGCATCCCACGTCCCAAGAAATACAACATCTCGAGCGAGGATCGCCACAGGAATCGATATTCTTTGAATGCCGCGCTCTTTGTTGACTCACCCGGACGATGCAGACGAGGGGCGGGAAAGAGCGTCATTTCGCAGAAATAAAAGGAAACGGTCGAATAATGAAGATAGCGATCCTACCCGCCACGACCACATCGATGAGATGAGCAGTCCTTACTGCGGTCCTGACAGGCCACGCCAGGACAGGCTGCGTACCCGCCCGGCGTACAGCGAGGCAGCGCGCAGCAGTGGTACCACGGCACAGCGGGGCGGGGCGGGGCGGGGCGGGGCGGGGCGGGGCGGGGCGGGGCGGGGCGGGGCGCGGCGGCGCAGAGCAGGTATCTGGCGATCGCTATCTTGCCAGCAGTCTACTGTCAGAGATAGATAAGGTTTCCCATCACCGCTATCTAGATCAAACTTTTGCATTAGCGTGTTGCCCGCCTATCTCGCCGTGCCGTCAGCCAGCGCCCCCCTGCCCCCGCCCCCCGCCACGGGTCTGTCTGCCTGCCAGCCAGCCAGCCAGTCTGTCTGTCTGTCTGCTCGTCCACCGCCCACCACCGCCCCGCGGGGCCAAGAGCAATGCCAGGGGCGGGTCCAGGGTGAGGACTCCTGACACGGTCACAGGCGACTACTTGCCTGGAGCGAGACTTGCGAGTATCCGTACTACTCCCGACGAGCAGAGAGAGAGACAGAGAGAGAGAGACAGAGAGACAGAGAGACAGAGAGACAGAGAGACAGAGAGACAGAGAGAGAGAGAGAGAGAGAGAGAGAG
>CABIKL010000482.1:0-22105 GCA_902196195.1 Aptinothrips rufus
CCTTTCTCTTCATAATTTGCGACTGCACATTTCGATATTTGCGACTGCGCGTTTCAGGTTTGCGACTGCAAAAACATGGTGCGACTGCGCCTTAAATAATGCCCTGGCTCCAGGGTCCTGCGGGATAGTCTACCTGCCGGCGCGTAGCTCCAGATCCTAGCTCCAGGGTCCTGTGGGATAGTCTACCTGCCCGCGCGTAGCTCCAGAGCCTAGCTCCAGGGTCCTGCGGGATAGTCTACCTGCCGGCGCGTAGCTCCAGAGCCCAGCTCCAGGGTCCTGCGGGATAGTCTACCTGCCGGCGCGTAGCTCCAGAGCCTAGCTCCAGGGTCCTGCGGCATAGTCTACCTGCCGGCGCGTGGCTCCAGCGCACCGAGGGCGCAGAGTACACAGTGAGTGCGGTGCATAGAACAGACGTCACATACATTTGAATAGACTTGATTCTCAATCGAGTCTGTTTGTTGCGTTGTGTTCACAACGCTGCGCTGCGCTCAGCCCCACTACTCCTACTGCGGGGAGCAATGCAGATATGAGGCGAGGAGATTCGAAATTGGAAGCGGAGACGGCGTTATCTTTGTCTGTCGATCAGAGAGAGAGAGAGAGAGAGAGAGAGGGAGGGAGGGAGGGAGAGAGGGAGGGAGGGAGGGAGGGAGGGAGAGGGAGAGCAGAGAGAGAGAGAGAGACAGAGACAGAGACAGAGAGAGAGAGAGAGAGAGAGAGAGAGAGAGACCTGGTCGCTGGCCGGGGCAAGGTGCTGCTGAGCATTGGTACGGTGGCCCACCCAGCCCAGTTTGCCGTCAGCAGATCCCAAGCCGATCCAGCACAGCTCAGCTTGGCCTGCCCACCACTCGGACCACTCCGCGTCCTTTTCTTCTCCTTCCTTTAATATCCTCTCTCTGCTCCTGCTCGCCCCGTGGTCTGTACACCAGAGGTGACGCTCGCCCTGGCACCACTCGAGCCTCCTCGCCTCGATCACCCTCCTCCTCCTCCTCCTCTGTCCACAACCCCTCCTGTCTCCCACAGTTAAATCGTTACGACGAAATTGCTTTGTAATGCGTAGTATTTTGAGCATATGTAAAGCAGTTCTTTGTAAGTTGCGAAGTATTTTGTTTGTATGACTAAGGATTTACTTCATATTACAAACTAAAATCCTTTGTAACGTTACAAACTATTTTAATTTGTAATACGAAGCAAATCCTTTGTAATACAAACAAAATACTTCGTAATTTGCGAAGTATTTGAAGCATACATAATACAAAGCAATACTTCTTAACGTTTTACACTGTTAATTGCTTACAAAGAACTTGTCTCTGTAACATACAAAGAACACACGACCTTCGTAATACAAAGAAACTTCTTCGTAATACGAAGAAGCGTCTCTGTAATACGAAGAAACTAGTTCGTAATACGAAGACATTTCTTTGTAGTACAAAGAACTTCTTCGTAACTTACGAAGACATTTATTTGTATTACGTTTGTCCAAAATCTCCTGTAACTTACGAAAGAAGTTCTTTGTAATACAAAGAAGCTTCTTTGTAAGCAACTAACAGTGTAACAGTGCCTGTCCCCTTTCTTGGCTCACTGCTGTGCTCTCACCTCATTGGATACCATTTCAATTTCGGCAATGACGCGAGCACAGGCCTATATGGTCGTCAATAACGTCCCAGCCCAGCGGTAATTGGAAGTGACCACCGGAAGCGAAAGAGGGTGGGACTCTGTTTGAGCCGTTGGAACTT
This sequence comes from Aptinothrips rufus, assembly GCA_902196195.1. Taxonomy (NCBI): domain Eukaryota; kingdom Metazoa; phylum Arthropoda; class Insecta; order Thysanoptera; family Thripidae; genus Aptinothrips; species Aptinothrips rufus. The sequence goes on from CABIKL010000482.1 coordinate 1,734, forward strand.
ACCGGAAGGCTCGTAGTTTTTGAAAGGACCGCATCCTCTTCCTGTCCCTAACTATCATATTGATTGCATGCAGAATGACGTGGTGGTGGCATCTCTAGGAATAACGTCCGAGCACTAGCTGGCGCCGTCCATGTGTTCCTATCCCCACTCGACGCGTCATCCGTCATGAAGACGTCAGTGAACGATCATCAGTCTAGGACTTTTACCATCGTTCACCAGAGATTCAGACCCCGATTATTCGGCAGCTTACAGCGTCTCACATTTACTACATCGACCATGAGATATCTTTATAATGTGGCACTTCACTTTCCCATACAAATATACTATTGTACGGAAGAGGATCGGTTCCAGATCATTTGGTCGCTGTCCAGTCTCAGACATGCACTATTTGTCTACACGAAAGTTGGGCGCATATCAGCCTGCGAGATTGCGCCCTGGAAACTGAGCTTCAAACTATGCAGGTGCAGTGAATTCGTAATATTAAAAAAAATCACGAAAGAAAAAGAATAAACCCAGCGGTTTTCTGTAAATCTAACAGTGTCACCGGGCCATAACAGTGCTCCCTGGTGCTACGAAGTAGCGTCATAACCCTGCCATTGAAGTAGGCCTGTCATACTGTTACAACAGTATGAGAGGGCCATAACATTATTACTGAAGCGTGATATAGTCCATCGCACTTTTCATAATGCAGGACAGCGATTACACTTTTCTGAATGTAGGACGGTAACACTGTTAGGTTTACAGAGTCTCCGAGGCTATTAAAATATAGTCATCGCTGAGGAGCGATGCTTGAAAAATGTTCTCCACGAGCACACCTGTCGTCTTCTCACGCCCACAACTAGCCCGTTGGCGTGGCGGGTTGGGGGTGGGGGTAGGAGGGTGGGGGCGTCGCCTGGCCTGGCAACAGGTCTGTCTGTGTTCCCGCGCTACGCTCAGAGCAAACGCTGTGATTCTCTCGGATTGAGGGAGGAGCAACAGCTATGTCCAAAACGAGATTTTGTAAGCTTGCCCAGCGTTCATTCCTCGTTAATTTCGTGTGGAAACTTCCCCTTTCGTCAAAGCAAGAAATGAACCCGAAAATAGTTGAATAGCAAGCGTCACTGTTTCTGGAGAGGAGAGAGTTGCTATCACCACGTGACTGTGTGGTGCTTTGCTTGGTAAGAAGCTGGTACCTCTGGGTACTTCAAAGTGGACAGGTGCCCTCCAGGTCATGCCACAACGCAAACTCTGCCTCGGTCCCAAGGGTTTCCACCTCCTGAAAGTTTCTTTGTGTAAAGTTGGCAGCACAGGACCTGACGTCAAGCGCCGCGCCTTGTAGCAGGCAACACAGGGCATTGGCTGGCCCCCCTGGGACGGAAAGGAGCAAATAGCGATCGCAGTGGAGCCAAGCCATGAATATTAATAAAGCCCGGCCCGGCCCGGCCCTGTTAACGGCGGCAGATCAAAAAGGGCCGTAGGCCGCCAAAGCGCAAAGCGCTCCGCCCGTAAGCAGCCGAAATTAATTCGAACACGCGCTAGCGGGGCAGTAACTACTGATCGTCGGTCCTGGGATCAAATACCGGTCCCAGGGGAATTAATTTTTTGCGCTGGCTTATTTCGGCAGACTGTACTCTGCGGTAAAATATTAAAATGGCTAGCATCCCGTGTAGAAGTTACTCATCGCCGTCAAAAGCATTGGCAGGAGGCTAGGCATTGCTCCATCTCGGCTTTCACAAGAAGCGTGAGATAGCGAGACATCCAGCGGGCGGGTCGAGTGAGACAGAGTGAGACAGAAAGACAAACAGCGACCAGTTGGAGTGGGATGGAATGAAACAGCGAGACGAGCAGCGGTCGGGTCGAGCGGAATAGAGTGAGACAGAGAGATCATGTCGAGTTCGACCCGCGCGTCGCTCACCTCTGGTGCTCTGAATACAGAGGGTCGTGCCCCGTTCCATCAGCAGCAGCAGCAGCCGTGCAGATGGAGGTAGACGAAATGGCAATAACGTTTTCGCCGTGGCTCCGCAAAATTAATACCTTACAATATTAAATTTTCTAGTCCGGGGCCCAGCTAGGGGAAGGAGGGCACGCTGTCAAGGTGGGGTGGTTAGGGGTGGGGTGGTTAGGGGTGGGGCGGGGTGGGGCGGGGCGTACGGTGCGGAGCGGGGCGGGGCCGGGCTCATATGGAAGGTACTATTCCTGTTCGCTGCTCTCGCTCTCTGGCCAGGATAGTCCCTTTCTTGTTCTACTCCCGAAATAAGACTAGACAAGGTGCTTTTCTCGCTTCCAGCAAGGGCTGTGGGCCTTTCATTATGTTTACAAATTTACAAATTTGCATGTAATATTCGCTCCTAACTTAAATTATTCTGCCTTAATTAACTTTTTCTGAAGCAGCATTTTTGTACTATATTTGTCGGTGTGAGATTGACTAAAAGTTAGGCGAAATGTGACATTTTTTTATTACAATGACCGATGAACTGAAAAGTATCGCGTCCTGGAATGCTCGTCAGCGTGAGTGTGATTGCAAGCTGCTGAGTTTGATTAGAAATTAGTAAATTTTATAAGACAATACTGAGTTCTATTAGAACAGAGTAAGGTTGATTAGAATCAACTAGTGAATTTAATTTGATGTGTTTGATTTGAAAGCAGTGAGTTTGATTAGAAAGAGGTGTGTTGGATTAGAAACCAGTAGTGGTTCGCTAGGTTGCAGCGCAGCGCGTTGTTGGCCGCACCCGGCCGCACCCTGCGGCGTGGTGTCCGCCCCGCCCACTGTGGAACACACCCCGCCAAGTGGGCGCGACACCGGCCGGCACCCACCTGTCCGGGCGCACAATGGAATGGCGCTGCCTGCTCTGTGAGAGCAGGTGGTGTGGTGTGGTGTGGCGCGTTCCAATGTACCGTCCTCACAGAAAGAAGGGGTCATGACCTCAATGCCAAGCGCCAAGCGTACCTATATTCCGGGGACAGGGAACAGAAGTTAGTCGCTGTCGTTGATCCGCTATCCTATAACTCACTGTTAAAGCATCCGTACCATCCGTACTCTTCTTTACCTCAGAAATGTACAGAGAGCGGGGTATGGAAGATATACCCTACCGAACTTCTGTGTCAATTTTCCGTATACAGTCGGAGCAGCCCGAGTAAGTTGTTGACAGGAATGTTCACTAATTTTATTTTTTTTTGTCTTTTGTTATTGTTAATTTTGATTAGACCCATACGAGTAAAATTGAATCTTTTCTTTTGCGCTTGGGGTACATCCGTATACGAATGCTCGTTCGGGCGACGGCAGTGAAAAGGCCGGGTGATATCGAGCAGACACTTCGCACCCCCGACAAGCCAAGTCGAGTCCTCCGCGCATTCCACCCTCTGCGTCGCCCCGCGTCGCCCTGAGGCTCTTTTTAATTAATACCAATACCAGCTGGATTGAAATGTCGAGTTCTCATCAACAAAGCCTGGGGGCTGGGAGGTGGTCTGATCCCCCTCCCGTCCCCTGCGGGTCCCCTGCGGGTCCCCTGCCTCCCGCGCGCAGTGCTACCTGCCTGGGGCCATCTCGTCGCCTTTATTTTTCTTAGCGCTTTCCTCTACTCCAGTGATGGGGAAAGTGCGGCCCGTGGGCCAGATAGAAAGAGATAGCCATACACAAACTGAGCAGGTGCGAGAAGGACGGGTAGATTGCCTTACACCCAATTCTGCTCGACTGTACTCTACTCTCTGGGACTGCGCGAATCTTCACCCCCACACCTTCCCCTTTCGTTTGCTCAATGTGTGATCTTGCAGAAGAAAAACAAAAATACATCGTACTGACTCAACCGAGAGGAGTATAATTGGCTGAGCGTTTGATCGGCGGAGGTAAAAACTGTTGTCTGTCTGTCTGTGTGTCTGTCTGTGTGCACGATAACTTCCGAACGGGTCGAGATACAGCCTAGCGCTTTAAAACCCAATGTAATATAATCAAATGACACGCGCCTATCGTTTTTCAGCTTTCCAGCTTAATTTTTAAGGGAGGTTGTAAGGGAGGCCTAAAGGGATAATTTAAGGCCAAATGTGAAATTTTCCCCGACATGGTCATGTGCCCCCCCCCCCGCGTCTTCCATGTGAGCTCAAAGCAACCCCACACTCCCGTACTTCACCGTATGCTACTGCACACAAAGTGTCTCGAGCTAGAAGTATTTTCATAATTTGTGGAACAAAACATAATTTACGCGCCGGGAAAACCTTAACCTCAGAAACTAAAGGGTAGAATTTATTATATAATTTTTTTTAAGAAGGTACCGCGGAGAGTCTCAAAAGAACTAACTTTTTCCGGCCGTGTTTTAAAGTTGTTCCAGTTGTTTTAGTTTTGCGCGGCGTTCTGGCTTCACGTGATAGAAGCCACTCTCCCTTCTGCAGTCTCTCTTGTGCTGGCCGAGATAAGGCTGCCCTCTGGCCGAGGGTCTGCCTCAGCGCGCCCTTTGAACTAATCTCCATCGCGAGTACCATGGGAGCCGCTCATGTGCGCCCGCCCCCAAGTCCAAATTCTAATTACTTACTTGAATAGCGTGAGATGCTATCCACCCTCCTCAGCGTATGCGTTCAGTTTTTGAATAGTTAAAAAATTTCGTAGCACGAATTTCAGTTTTGCTATGCGTGGCCTCTCTGAACTCGTGTTTGACTACTCCAGACTTGTTTTCGGCAACTGTCTTGTCCTCTTTGTGACAGTATAAAATTTGCTGGATTCAAATGCAGGCGGAAGTCAAAGATCCCTCCTGTGGTTTCGGACTTGCAAATTGTCTCAGAGGTCGGAGGTTGTGAGGTCGGGTGTGAAATAGATGGGGGCCGTGAGGTCAAAACCCTTCTTAGCCATCAAAGCTACTAACTGCTGTCCTCTCCGTAGCCTACAACATCCGGACAACTTCAGAGTTGACCCCTTTACCCAGCACGTCGAATGTCGCGAATCTACGTCGATCGCTGTATTCCACGAGCGTCCCCTGGACAGGTATAGTTCAACGAAATGCCCCCGAAGATAGTCCTGCCTCTCTCTGGACACACAATGTAGCCCCCTTTCTGCAGTGTCGCGCGATTTGGCGCCAAACGCGCTTACAAATTCATAAGGATCTGATGAGCTCCGTGCCGGGGACGACGCGAGGCGAGGCAAGGCGAGGCGAGGCGTAGGACTAAACCAGTCGATTACTAACTTTGAAACTGGCGACGAGATGAAGATGAAAATGACCGGCCTGCCAGTCTGCTTTCATCTCCGTCAAAGTACCTTCAAAGAATGGCGAGCTCGTCAGCGGCCATGTTGGTGTGAACACCACTGGCTCGGCATTGAGAGTCTCTGGAGCGTGGAGTAGAGCCGACAGAGCACCGGAGCTGCAAGGCGATGGCGGGGATCATTTGGAGGGCAGTGCTGCATGCCTGTCGCTGCAGGGCGGGCGGCATCCGCAGCGTTATAAATAATTCACCTTAGAGTTCCAAACTTGATTCACAAGGCTGTGAGTCTGCGCAGCGCCGTGCGCGGCGCGTTGGCAGGGCCAGGGGCGAGGGGTGGAGAGACACGCGCCCATCACGAGGCCGACAGGTTGATTGTGCTGTGCATGTCCATGTCGTGGATTCGTAGAGAGCCCTGCTCCAAATCGTTGCCGTTTCTGAGCGATAGAGTTTCGAGAACCATGCAATTTTCATAGACAAACTCTTCCTACCTCGCAATTGTCTTCAGAATTTTCTTAAATTTTGAGAAGTTTGGAAACCTAGCCAATGACGCGATGCTGTCGCGCTCTCCCTCGCAGTCTCTCTGGTCCAGTAGGAGCTGCTCGGGGCGATATGCCCGGCCTGGCCGCCGCAAGTTAATTCTTTAAGAGGTACTGGCGGGGCAGTCGGCCTCTGTGGCTGGCCCCCAGCATTGAAACTGGCGGCGACCTCGCCCGGTCTGGTCGTTCCTGGTTGGAAAGTGAAAGTAGGAAAATTGGAATGGAACGAACGCGCGTGAATGAGATTGCAAGCGTCGAGTGCGTTGTTCATATTTCATTGGGCTCCATCAGGGTGGGGTGGAAGGGCGGGGGGTGGCGACTGACTGGCCAAGTGAAGCGAAGCGAAGCAGAGTGGATTGAAAAACATCAGCGAGCAGGTCGCACCAACTGGCCTCGTGCACTGACAGTACAGGGAGGCACTGGTTAGGTTAGAGCAGTGAATCAGTTGACAGTCAAATTACCTGCCCTGACCCCACCCACATACAAAAAACAACAACAAAAAACAAAACAAAAATCGCGAAAAAGAAATGTTGGCAAATCTCTCAAATTTTCTGTTTGTCCTCTTTTTCGGTAGAGTGTAGCTCTATAATATCAGGTCATACAGCTGCTCCCGGCGGTGTAGCGTGCTTGTCAATTGCAAACCCTAGTTATATTAGCTTAAACTCTCCCAGATGAAGTTCTCCTTGCTGTCCACAGTCGGCTCCAGTAACCGTCCCTCCCCTGTCCGAGCGGAGCTCCTCCTAGCCGCCTCCGCCTTCCTTTCGCCTCCCCTCTTCCTTAATCAGATCAATTAGAAGCTGATGTCTCGAGCTGTTTTTGCGCGCGTTCCTCACAACCCGTTTTCGGGCCCACCCCGTCACTTGGGTCGCGGACGATTGCCCAAACTAGTGCTGCCAGAATTCGATCTGTCCCGGAACAAAACGTGGTCCCGTCGGTTCCCACCCCGGAGGAAACTTCTCTCTGAGTTTTCCCTCATTTGAAGAAATTGCTACGCCCGCGGGTAAGAGAAAGTCTCAATTACTTGCATCGGAAAAGATCATTTCGGCATCATTTTAATTAAAAACGTCCGGAGCAGTTAATCGTTGCATGATTAGCTCTCATATTTCGACCACGCCGTAAGAATTTTTCGCTGACAGTCACATTTCTCTGCGTTCAGGGAATCCAACGGTTCGGTCCCTGTTGCGTGGCGAGCTGCGCTCTCTCTCGCACCCCCCTTCCTTTCCCCTCCTCTCCTCTCCCTCACTCCCACTGACCCGACTGGTTCATCCAGGAAGTTGTGAGCCATCCTGTCCTAGTAAAAGTTTGTCGGTGTTTTTATCTTCACGCTGTACTTTCCTCAGCCCTCACCCACCTCCGACCCCCTGGGGCCGCCGCGCCGTGGCCAAGGGCGGGTCGGGTAGGGTCGGGTAGGGTCGGAGCGGCCTCCGTGTCGGAGAGCTTCAATCGAGAAGTTGGCCAGACGATTAAGACCAGCGTGTTCTTATCGAGGCAGGCCCCTGGAACGGGATGCCATCTGACGAGATCTATCGGCAGATAAAAGTGAGTCATAACTCCCATGTCGCCACGCTCGTACTGGCATTTCTCACCCAGAGTTAGTCGTCTTACTGGAGTATGGATGCGAAATGGTTTTGGTTGGTCACCCACTAAGTTAGTTAGTGGCAGCTGGGAGCAGAAATTATTCCGACTGAGCCTTTTCTCACCGGCTGCTCTTTGAGTTTTGTTTGTATCGATGCGAAGGATCAGTCAGTCATGTAATCATGTGCTCAAAATTTCTGTGTTTTCGTTAGAAATATTGAAATTATACATCGCTTATGAAAAAAATTGAAGATAATTAACTGGAGCTATTAAGAACTCTAATTGTCATAAAGAGCTGAAATTTCGGCTCAATAGTTGGATTTTGTTGCCTATAATCCAATGTAATCAATGTCGTTTTGCAGTCCTGTATACAGATTTCAGTCGAGTGATGACACCACGTATTGGTGTTTGTTCGAGGTAACTCGTGCGAGTAGCTGGTGCCGGGAAGTCGAATCCACGTCAGGCACGTTTTAAATTTTCAGCCAGCAAATATGCCGAGGTGAGGAAGTCACCACGGGTTCGAAAACCGGCGTACTGTGGTAGTCTATGCACGGAAAAACCAAAACCCAGAATCTGGGGCAACTCAACCCAGAAACAAGGGGTAAAAAAGAATTTTGGAGGTGATTTTGAGACCTATTCTCAAACGCGTTTCGAAGCTTCCTGATCATTTTGCAACAGGTCTTAAAATGACCTCCAAATTTATTTATTTTTACTCCTTATTTCTGGGTTGAGTTGCCCCAGATTCTGAGTTTTGGTTTTTCTGTGTATTTTTCTTAGCTTCTATTGTTTTCCTTGGACGTGACCCTAACCCGACGTGGTTCAGTTTGAGTGGCGCACCGCTGGACCGCTGGACTTGAAACGTCTTGGGAAGCAAAGCAATCCTTCGGTTGGGTTCGGTACCGACCGGGCACTGGAGTGGGGCGGGGCGCTGACGTTGATTTCCTGAGGGATGCTCCTTGTGAGTCCTGCAGGACGCCCGGGAAGAGATAAGATGTCCCCGATACCTGACTGCCCCTGCGCGTGGGATAGAATCAACTGGTGACCCTCTCACGAGATGATATCGAGCCCTGCGACTCTTTTCAATAACATCGCCGTCCCTCTTGGGAACAACAACATTAACAACAATACTTGAGACGCCGGGAACTAGACTAAAGCTATACCGGCGAGTTGACTCGGCCCTGTTAACTGTGCTGCCCGTTAGCAGTAAATAGAAATTCCCAAGTTTACGTCTTTCCCCCTTGTTTTGCCGAGCGTTCTCTCCGAAGGGGGAAGAAACGAAAGACGAGCGCGACGCCGCGTTGCAGCGACACCGCTCTCCATCAAGCAGCGCGTGAAGCAGCTGTAATTACCGTATCTGCCAAGCTCTGTGCAGCCACAGCGAGCAGTAGAACTTATCTGCGGACGGGCGGGGCGGGGCGTGGCGGGGCGGGGCGGGGTGGGGCCGGGCGGGCGGGGCGGGGCGGGGCGTGCTGGAGAGCCTAGAGAGAGCGGCCATCCCCACGGGACACCCAGACCACCAGCGCGGCGAGCTGCTCCTCGGGCTGCTCGCTCGTCGTGATCCTAGGTCGAGAAATAATACACTTTCTTTGGCGCTCGGAATATGAGGAGGAAAAAAAAGTAAGGGGAAGAATGCTACCGCGCTTCGTCAGCACAGCACGATGTGAAGGCCGGGAAGGGGAAGGGGTGGGGGGGGCGGCACGACGGGCCGGGGGAGGGTAGTTTGGCCAGCGCGTGGGAAAGCGTAGGAGTAAGTGCTGGGGGGTGAGACAAATGATCCAGCAGGCCGAGCTCGGACCGGCTTCAAACTCCCCAGCCCCGCCCCTTACACACCCCGGCCAAGATCCCCCCTCCCCCGCCCTTCCCCCTTTCTCTTGGTTTGCGTGGCGCAACGCTGCGCGCGGTGGGTCAAGTTGGCGTGGTGCGTTTATTCCTCGCGCCCGCCCTGGCCCGGTCCTGGCCCGGCCCGCCCGGCCCGCCCGGCCCGCCCGGCCCGCCCGGCCCTCCCGCGGGACCGTTTGGAGTCGTTTGGCTGGGCCATGGCCGGGCAAACGGCTTGAGTAGTGTATATAAGTTGACCGGGGTTTCAGGGGCGCGCCCGGCCGGGGATGCAGACTCAGCGAGAGGGCCAAGCTGGCAGCCGCCTCGGCCTCGGGTTGCAAAAAGTAGTCGCGGCATAAAATGTGGGCACACTTCTCTTCGGGCCGCGCGCGGCTTGGCGTGCAGCTCACACCTCGGCTCACCACGGCTCACCACGGCTCGCCACGCCTCACCATGGCTCGCGACGGCGAGTAGTGCAACAGCTTCTTGAAGTGACTGTCAACGATTCACAGAGAAGTGCAATAATTTTCGTTCTTTCGCATTAATTTTGGTAGGTTTGCACTAAATTGCATCAATTAGGGTTGACTTTCATTAGTTTCTACTGATTTGTGACAAAAATGCTCAGTTGATTTCGCAGTTATTATACATTAATTGCCGAAAAATAGTCTTTGTCCATACTAATTTACATTTAAAAAAATTGATTTGGAAACAAAAAGTTGTTGTTTTGAGTACAACCAAAAATATGTCTCTTTTTTTAGGTCTGTACTCCGTAGACAGCCTTGGAGTGGGCGAGTGAGTTTGAATCATTGAATCGTCGTTCAACATTTGACTGACTGAAGTAAGTTAAACTTTAATGTGGACGTTGTTGCTATCAATGTTCCATCTCTTATGACCCGCCCCCGGTAGGCTAGGTAAGGCAGCTGGGTCGTTTCAAAGTTGGCGCAACGTGCGTCACATGGCTCTCTTAGAAATGACTGTGAGTTCGCGCCTGATCCTCCCATTCATCAAATTTACCTCACTCGCCCCGCCCCGCCCCGCCCCGCCCCGCCCCTCCCCGCCCCGCCCTGCATCTCACGATCCAACGCTACATGTTGGTTTATGTCCAGGACGTGAGTGGAACTGAGTATACTCTGATCCCACCACGCCGAGGCGGGGGCCCCAGCAGCCGAGCCGAGCCGAGCCGAGCCGAGACGATCTGCTCCACTAAAAATATAGGAGGGCAAGTGAGGAAGTAACAGAAGAAGAGAAAGCATCCCGTTCTGAAAGAAATCAAATCTCTTCGCGTTCTACTTGCCACGCGAAGCTTTCACCAACCTACTAGCCCAATTTAAAGTATGCTCTTCATTTTTGTTTCGTTCGGGTGCATTTACAACGAGCATTCGTGTGTAGACTACGAGCAGAGTCAAAGTTCACTAAAGATTGTCCAGTTCTAAATATGCGCTCGATTACAAACCGGCTGGTTACAGCAATGAGCGAGGCAGCTTGTTTTCCAGTCCGGGTGAGGTGGTCTCGTGACAGCGCCTCTCTCCCCCTCGCAGGATCGCCCCCTCTCAGGCTGCGCCGCTGCGGGCTCAATGTACTGTCGCTTGGCTTTGCACCAAGAGAGGGTTGTACAGCAGGGCTTTCCCCTCGCCTCGTACAGTACCCCGCGCCCCCAGTGCCCCTTCGCACCCCACTGCCCCCAGCCCCACGCCGCAAGCCTAATCCCGACTAATGTGCCCCACCCCACGTCCATGGATGAGGCGTCCTGTATCAATAGCAGTCAGATACACAAAGTTACCATCATATGGACCTTGGACTGACGATAGGAGTTTATTTTTTTTTAATAACGTGACCTCGTTACTTTCTTCATTACAAAAAGGGATCAATTTTTGGAAACCCCAGAACTGTGGAAACCCTAGAATTAGAACAACACTAATAACTCGGCAATCTAAGTGTTCTGACAGTCGGACAATCGTTAACGCCCCTTGTTCTACGTGGAACAACACTAATAACTCGGCAATCTAAGTGTTCCGACAGTGGAAGTAACGTTAACGTCCGTTGGTCTACGTCTACGTGGAGCAAGGCCAAACTGATAAAAAAGAAAATATTGTTTTCGTGTTTTTCGTATTTTAGCTAACATTTCAACTATAGCACATTTTTTCAGAGCCTCTGGAATATTTCAGAAACACCGCAAAATTTCAGAAATTTCATTGATATATTTCAACGTTTTATGAAATATTTCAAACCGTGAGAACCCCAGTGGGCCAGTGAGTGTCTGGAGGCGGCGGGCGACCTGCCATGTGGCGAACCGAGGCCCGCTGATTCGCTCAAAGGACATTGCCACGCCCCTGTTTCCGAATGGAAGACGATGAGCGACTCTGAATGACTTCTTGACCGGAAATCGCTCCGCGAACCGGATGTTGGGTGGGGTCGGAGGGGTGCGGTGGGACGGAGTGAATCAAGTGTCTATCCGGGTCACAGACCGCGATTGTGCCGCCTCCCCTGCCCTGCCCTGCCCTGCCCCGCCCCGCCCTGCCCTGCCCTGCCCTGCCCTGCCCTGCTCCGCCTTGCCCTACCCGCCCCTCCATCGCGACTCGATTCTCCGCAGGGACGCTGCGGTGCGGCGCGTCTATACTGTAGGCGTAGAGAGCCTAAACTGAGTGAGAGTCACCACCACTACGTGGTTCGCCTGGACCGGGACGTGGCCGTGCTCCGGGCAGCAGCCTTCATTACAAAGGCATTAGGAGGGCTTCGCGCGCCACCGTCCCTCACAAATCACCGAGCTCTGGCATCGCGTGATGATGGTCTCTCTCCCCCAGCAGGCTCTCCACACTGGGTTATGAGTAGTAGGCGGCACTAATCCGTCCCGGCGGCGGGTTCCCATAGGGCGTGGGATGTGGAACAGGCTGGTCGCTGCGCAGGGTCAGGGATAGCACCCAAGGGGTACCCACCGGGCAGCCATTGCTGCTACTCGCGGCCAGGACAGGCCGAACCTGCGGCCCTATCTCACTCGAAGAACAATCTTCTCCTTGGCTCGTCCCGGCTCTAATGTTGGCAATAACTCACTAGCTTCTTGCTCTGCGACCGGCGCGGCGGCAGTATGCCGCGCTCACACTGTCCCCTCAGCACTGCGACTGTGTCACGCTTGTCAGATCCAGGCGCGTTCGTCCAGGTACATCCAGGATGTGACATTGCTGCTCCTCCGGTACTCCCCATCTCCGTCAACGCCCCCAGCCCGTCGATGCGCGCCTGATCAGTTCAGAGCAGTTCGGAAATTCGCAACTTTTCGGTTCAGAGCAGTTCGGAAAGTGGTGCAGTGTTATTGGAAGTGTCCCTCTTTTCACCGGAGTAAACAGGTTCGAAACTGTCAAAATCATCGGTTTATAAAGTTGGAATTTATTTCGGTACATTAACACTTCGTTACCCACGTTCAAACGCTTCTGTGAAACTACTGGAAATTAATCTTTGTCTTTGTCTTGCACAGCAAGCAAGCCTCGGGAAAAGAATCACACTCCCTCAACTCAACCCCCATCCCACCAAGTACACCACAAAAAACTCACCTTTTCTGAGAGCAGCCGTCACCAGCACTTATACGACAGGGGGACCCTCGCACAATTTACATCTCAAAACGGAGGCATATTGAATGAGTTCCTGTTCCCGCGCCAAGCCGTGCCGCCCGACTGCTGCCTTTCTGCCGCAGCCCTCAATCGCTTCCAATGCTTTGATCAATCGTCTTCTAAACAGTCGTGCCAGCCCTGTGGGGGCAGCGACTCGTCCGAGGTGACGTCAGCTTGTTTACCAAACTGGAACGCTCTCGAAGGCAGAGCGAGTCGTCATTGGGGAGTACCGTGACTATATCGATTATTATATAGAGTAACAACATGTTGGGTGGGAGGGGTGCTGGAACCGGTTCACCTGCAGTGGCTGCCCTGCGGGGGATGTGGCGGGGTGGGGCGGGGCGGGGCGCGAGATTCCGAACCCTACCCGGGTCAGGTCATGCTCTCGCCCACAAGTGATGACCCGACAGCCAGGCCGCGGCAAACATCCCGTCAGAGCGTACAGAACGGCTGCAATTAATTTCAATGGGCGCCGCCGATTCATCGCTTGCTCTCCCTCTTGCCCATTCTGCTCCTAGCAGCGAGCCGATACTATATCTGGGCTCCCTGTTTACCACCTTGCACCGTGCTTGCACCGCCGCAAGTGCCCTTGCTACACTGCAATGTAAAATTATTTCGTCTAAATTTCCTGGAAGATGCAAAACGGACTTTGGGAGAAGGTATCAAATTTATCTTCGATAAAAAGAATTTGATTGGTTTGTGGGTCAATTCGTCCCGGAATCAGTGTCTGTTTGTATTTGTTTTTTGTTTTTTAAAGGAAGGAGATTTTAGGAAGTAGACTATCGGAGGGTCTTTTTGTCAGGACGGAAAGGTTTGAGGGACGGCAGGGTTGGGAGGGGAGAGGCGGCGCGGTGCGGTGCGGGCGGGAGGATGGGCCAGTGAGCTTGTCGGAGCACATGGGGTCGGGTGTCCTTCATTTAAGTGAATTGCCCGCTACATGGGACTCTGTACTGCCTGCGGGACCAATTATTGGCAAGCCCATAGGGGCAGGGGGCGAGCTGGGCTGGACTCTCCAGACACGTCGACACGACGGGTTAGGCAAGAGTGGAAGAATTCCTTACTTCAGTGAGTGAAGAGTGTCAGATGTGGAGTTCACCGCTCAGAGCAAGCTGCCGTTAGTGCTACTGAAATGAAGCATCAGTAGTGTTCCACTCTCAGAAGAACTTCAGATGGATACTCATGCCAACTATACCGGGTTATGTACTTCTTTGTACGTAATTATGCACGTCTACATGCATACGCACGTTAGGTACAATTTTCTACGCAAGCAAGCTGTGTACGAAATTGTACATTACGGCGTACAAATTGTCTATAACTGCGTATAAATTGTCCATAATAATGTAAAAAAATTTACGTAACGTTACGTTTGCATGTAGATGTGCATAAGTTGTGTACAAAAAGGTACATTACACGTTAGCGTGCACCACCACCAAGCCTTCCCCCTTGAACTACTGCTCTCAGAGCTGAATCCGGTGAACTGTCTTGGAGATTGATAGTACTTACTGAACTAGTTAGTTTGTCGCAAGTCGCAAGCCACACTCAATCAAGGCAGGAATACGAATCGACATGGAAAAACATAATCAATAATAATTTGCAGTGCGACCTAACCTGTCTGAGCGCTAGGGGGCTGTCAGTTAGGAGCGCACTAACGCAAATTTATCTCACACTGTTCAATTTATCAGCGATTGTTCCCCTCCCCACCTCCCGCCCGACCTCGCCTTACCCAACTTCACTGCCACTCACACACGTCCCAACTCGGAGCGCAACGTCCTGAGAACTAAACTGGCAGGAGCAGGACGTGTTGATGATCCCGAGGAGTTCATATCATAACTCTAAGGAAGTCCCAAACGTGTTGGTCATCCTTCTGCCCGGTGAAAGACGTTTATCCATTAATCGCAAAAATAATCGCTAGCCGCACAAGCCAGAGCCGAGCTGGCCGTTATGCGGGTTCAAATGCTTCTCGCGCGCGTCTTGTAATCGTGTTATAATTTTTAATTTTTTTGCACCGCTCTGTTAAAAGATGCGTTCTATATTACAGTAATGGGCAGAACGTAGGGTACCGAATACGTGTGAAATTTCTGTATTAATTTTCCATTTAGTCCATGAGCAAGTAAGCGAAAGACCAAGGGAAAGGGGGTGAGGTTGGTACGGAACGGTCCAAGCGAGTTGTTGACGTTGACCAGACACCCCCCCCCCCCCCCCCCCCCCCCCCCCCCCCCCCCCCTCCCTCCCTCTCCCCCGATTAGAAAAGGTTTATAAAACTTATATAAAAGTTCTATAAGCATTTATAGAAATCGATGTTGCTAATAATCAAATTTTATGATGTTTTATTGTAATTAATATATAATTTTATAAACTACTGATTGCATTTTATTAAAGTTGATTGAATTAAATAAAATATAGCTAAAATCAACTTTAATTCACTGCAATCAGTAGATTATACAATTATATTTAATTGCAATGAAACATTATAAGATTTGATTAAAAACATCGATTTTTATAAAAGTTTATAGAACTTTTATTTAAGTTTTATAAACTCTTTTCTACAAGGGCCGTGAGATTCTTGTTTTCTTTCCTTTTCCTGTTTCATTAGTGCACTTACCGTCTGCCGAGGCCGCTGCTCTGAGGTGGGCCGGGTACTTGGCAATGACCCTCTTGATGACGTCGATCTGCTCCAGGGTCAGCTGCACGGCGTTCAGGTACTGCGCCTCACAGGGCACGTACGCCGCCCAGAACTGAAAACAAAAGGTTCTCTTGTTATTTCATAAAGAGGAGTGAATAGTACTTGGCTCTGAGAGTGGCCGGGGACTCCGCCGTATGAATTCTGGGGTCTGGTGGAAAGGGAGGCTCACGGTTAATGTTTTCCATTGAAATGAAAAGGGATTGATTAATGAAGGGGTACGAATGGCTTCCCTCCCCTCCCCTCTCCGCCCCTCCCCTCCCCTCGGCACGACAATTCAACTGCTGGGCCGAACTGGAATGGACGCAAACCCCAAACCTAGACACCAGTTGAAGTACTTCACACGCTGTTCACAGCTTTATCAAGGCGCGGGGAAGGATCACTAATCAATGTCGAAATGTCCGTTTGTCGCCTCTGTTTTAGCAGCGTAGGCATTGCTGTTTATCCGAAATGGAATCGGCCTGACTCAGCCCCCTCCCCATCGCCCTCGCCCCTGCCCGGGCTTCCGGACCCATTGACTATCAGTCAAATAGGTGGATGCAGTAGACTTGCATATCATGGCTGCTCGCCTACCTGCCATTACCTTCGGCTTCATCCGGTCATCTCCAGCCGCATCGGCAATCGGCTTACTTCCGGCACGACGCTCTAGAAAGGGGAATAGCGGGAGCAATAGTTTGCTTCGCGACTTGTCCTCGTTTTCCCTTTCGTGCCTGAAATTCGATCTTGATCTAGATCTACCCTCAAGGAGCTGAGAGGGGTGTATCCTTTATCAAGTATCTTCACGTCCTACTTAATACTGTACTCGTCATTTGACCTCCAATTCCGTAATTTTGTATAAAGTCTCGACCAATCAAAACAATCGAGCCCGATGCGAATGCATGCTGTTTTGTTGTTGTCGTTATTGTTGTCGTCCGTGGCAGTTCATGCTGCTGTGTCGGAGTGACAATGGCGGACAGTGGGCTGCTCGCCTCGCTGCGGTGGTTTCTACTGCACCACGCTGCGCAGCGCTGCGTTGGACTATGTGTTATGCGTGATGTGGTGCGTGAAGCGATGCGCCGAGCGTGGCGTGGCGTGGCGTGTTGTGGCGTGGCGTGTTGTGGCGTGGCGTGGCCTGGCGTGGCGTGGCGTGGCTTAGAGTTGGGGTAGCACGAATAGCACGAGGACATTACCGCAAAAAGTAAGGGTGTCCTGAGTCGTGAGGGACAAAGGCAAACCGTTCGATCTGAGTTCGTCCCTTAACGTCTTTCGCTCTTTCCTTCCCATCCTCCCTCCCTCTCCCTCGCTCCATTCAATCTCACCGTCCGCTATCCACTTACTCTTAAGTTCCTCTAGCGTGTTCGCTTCTAGATTACAAAGATACCTAGACCGATAGACGCGAGTTCGAATTCCGCTTTCTGCGCGTATTAACTGAGTACCTCCAGAGCTACTACTGCGGTTCGAGTACCAGACCCGGCAGATTGTTTTCACCCCACTCTCCACCACTCTCTCGACCACTGCGTCCTAATGTAAGGGCCTGAAAACAAAGCTACCCAACTTTTCTTCAGCGCCAGTACGCAGCTTGAAGAAAAGAGTGCGACCCAAATCCTCATTATTATGCGTTTCGGAGGTGCTGGGGACGGATTTACCAACTTAACAATAACGGACCTCGTCAAGAATTCCGCGCGCCACCTTTGAAAGTTCTCCAGGCCATAATAATGTGGTGGGGTATTGACCTATCTCGAGGGAGACTGGAGGAAGAGATGCGCTACCGTCACGTGACTGCATTGGCTGCAAGCTTCCCAGGCCCAGGAAAAACGAAAACCCTGGTACGCGCAGATATACTGGACAGCCCCACCCCAGAAACCAATACTGAAATTATTCAACAAAAATTCGTTTCGAGACCTATTCCGCAGTCGTTGCAAAGATTCCTGATCATTGTGTCCCTAAATTATGTTTAAAAGTATTATTACTACAAGTCCCAGAACGTGGTTTTTATTTATTTTCCAAAAAGGCAGGGGAGCGCAAGCCAGTTTGCTTTGACCCGGTGCTGGATCTGGCCCACCCTCACTCCTACGCCGGGCACCATTGTTACTGCCTCAAACCTACCTGTCCCCCCACGAAGCCCGCCCGCAGCCTGCTGAGGTCTGTCTGACTCCACTTGCTGCGGCTCCAGGGCCCGGGGCCGAGTCTCAGGTCCTCCAGCTGCAGCCGGGCCAGCCGGTTGTGAACGAACTTGCGAATGTTCCAAGGCAGATCGTTGTGTCTGGAACAAAGAGCAAAAGAGAATCGCTTTACAGTCGGCACTCCTTGATAAAGCACGAAGTGGTGTAGAGAACCGTCGGAGATGCAAAGGAGCTCATAGTGCAAGACATTACTGTTGAGCAGGCTGCCTACCCTGTGATACACAGGCGCTCAGTGCAAGACATTACTGTTGAGCGGGCTGCCTACCCTGTGATACACAGGCGCTCAGTGCAAGACATTACTGTTGAGCGGGCTGCCTACCCTGTGATACACAGGCGCTCAGTGCAAGACATTACTGTTGAGCGGGCTGCCTACCATTTGATACAGAGCGCAAGATATTTATTACTGTTAAGAGACTCCGCTGTAAAAAGTTATGTTGTAAATTTACGCAGAAAATCGGCAAATGATTTTAAACCGTAAATTTAAAGATTTAAAGATCTTTTGCTGTGCACCCCGTCCTCAGCTGGGGACTTACCCGTCGATGAGCGGCTCCTGCTTGAGGAGCTTCTTGACGAGCTCCAGGCGCTCCTTGGTCCCCATGGTGCCGCTGAGGCCGAGGAGGTCGGGCTCCTGCTGGCTGGGCTGTGGCGTGGCGGCGACCTCCTCCCCTCCCGCCTCCCCGCCCACCACGCCGCCCAGCGCCCCGCCAACCGCCCCGCCCACCATTAGCAGCAGCATCACAAGCATCACGGGCTGCAAACAAGAAAAACAGGCAATCAAAAATTTGAGATTAACAAGAGGCAGATATGAAATGGGACACAAACCGTGCGGTAGTTCGCATTTATTTCACTGAGAATTTGTCTGATTTGAAGATATAATCACAAACATTGTAAGCAATGTTTTTTTTTAAACTTGTTACGTTCGCTTAATTTCTCGGATTCGCTGGCTGCTCGCTCCAGCCTAACCAGTCCCGACCCCATCAAAGACCCAGCTCAGCTCCTGCCGGTTCATCTCGGCATTTAATCCCGGATTAGTGTGGCGAGCCTGTAGGAGGGGCGGGGCGGGGCGGAGCGGCGAGCTGCACCGGCTGGAGCGGGCTGGAGCGGGCTGGCCGTGCTGCCAACCTCGGAGAGGGGAAACCAGTGCTCCAGCCCAGCCACTCCAGCTCACAGTCCCAATACAACACAGTGGGCTGGCTTGAGACGTCGGGTCGGGTCGGGTGATTAGCGAGCCTCCTCCACGACCCCCGCCCCGCCCCGACAACAACTTGCATATTTATTACGTGCGCAGGACGACTCATTGATTTTATTTGAAATTAAAACGGGTTGTGTGTGTCAAGTCTGGGCCCTGCGTATGAAGTGAATTGTTTTCTACCGCGAAGTGTACTTCCCCGCATTATTTCGGATTTGTTAACTCCAGTCACGCTGTTGCTCCAGTCACCTCTCGAGCAGCGGCCTCGGCTCTGCGGCCTCGGCTGCGGCGCTCAGAGATGAGATCTGCCGGTAAACTTTTCCCATCGGTTCGTTTATCTCCCCGCCAGCGTAATGGTGGGGGCCTCTAAAAGCAGAGCTGCCAACTGAAGGCGGCCGACAATTGAGTCCTTCAAGTCGCTACAAACTTTGTTGAATTGGCATAACTTATCGGCCGGGAAACAATCCTGGATTACCATCCTAATCGTCACTGTCTTTGGGGTCGCTTCTGGTCGGGCTCTGGGCCTCATTCCGGCAGTACTTCGACGGTATTTTGTCCACCTACGACTTCGACAGTGACGGCTTGAAGTCGGGAAGAAGAGAGAGACAAAGAGCGAAGGGTCGGGAGGGGGAAGAGAGGAGGAGGGGAGGAGGAGGGGATGGGAGGGGAGGGGAGGGGAGGGGAGGAGGTGGGGAGCCGAGGAGGAGGGGAGGGGAGGAAGTTATGAGGAGGGCAGGGGTAGCGAGGGGTTCGATAATCTGGGTCGCGGAGGCTCGGCCGAAACAATGGGCGCAAATTCGTTCCAAGTTGGCGACGGGCAAGAGCAGGGCAGGGCTGGCCGTGGTAGGTCGTGGAGCACAGCTGAGTACCCCTCCGCCCCCACGGGGATGCGACCAACTCGCCCCCATCCCCATCTCCGCGGCGCCGTTAGAGGACTGCCAATTGACCAGTGCAAAGCGCCCGCGTAGCCCTGGTTCCTAACCCGACGGTTGATCCAGAGAGAAGGGAGGAACCCGTCCTCCAACCTCTCCCCAAACCTTCACCTCGGTTTCAGACCTGTGTATATGTCGTGAGAGTTTGAACCACCACTCCACTCTCCAGTATGTGTCCTGGGAGCTGGTGCACTTGTCCAAACAGCTGCGCGGCCCTCCATAGCCTGATCTGACCCCTCTGAGTGCAACTCGCCATATGCCTCGTACACCCGACACCATGGAATACGTATTCCATATTGCACGATTTAGGATAAAATGTCCCTTGTTTGCTGTTTTTGCTGGATTTTTGGGAAGTTTGATGGAATGTTATGGAATATATTCCAAAGTATTCCGAATTATTCCCTTGTATTCCAAGGCAGAATATATTCCTCGTACAGATTTTCTCGTAGTTGTAGACCCCTCGAATATATGTCATCTTAAAGTCGAAATAAGTATCCAAGTATCCCCTTATGCGAGTCGCCAACGCCAGCTCACCAGCAGCGTGATCGCAATACCGATGCTTTTGGATCGCTCATCACGCGATTGTGTCGGCCACGAGCCTAACTGTAGTTCCCGAGTATGGAAAGGAAACACTTTTTTTTAATACACATTTTTTTTGTAGCAGCCTTTCCGTCTGCAGTATCTCTGACGCCACGTCATGGCGCCCCTCCTCGGCCGG
>CABIKL010000483.1:0-22099 GCA_902196195.1 Aptinothrips rufus
GTCACACACTAGGAAATGCATGACATTTTGTCATGCACTAGGTAATGCATGACTGTCACACGTTTGAGTTTGCAGTGCGTCCACGAGGACTCACAGGCAGCTCAGGGCAGGCGTGAGGTTGGCGGAGAGGCGACTTGAGTGAAGGAGCGGAGAATCTTGAGCTGCTAGAATAATAATTGATATCCGGATCCGATCCAGAGGTGGAGGAGCAGGGACGTCTTGCCGGGCGGCATGGTCTGAACGGCATGCCACTGGACCAGATCAGATGCGTGTGTTACGAAACAAGCTGTCCCGACATTCCTCTCTGAGCCCCGCCCCGCCCCGCCCCGCCCCGTCGCGGCTCCGGCAGCCCCCACCCAAGGCGCCTGATGTCGTCGTCGTACGCGGTGCGCCGCGGTGCGGGACGACTGGCCAGCGCCCCAGAGCCAACACCCCCCTCCCCCCTCCCTCCACCCGTCGGTCATCTCGCGCAATTATTTGGCCACTCCTTCCACCTGGCCGGCCGGACATACTCCGGGCCGGGCGGCCGGGCGGCCGAATGTGGACCAATGTCCTCCGGTGCCCCTCCCCTTCTCGAGCCTGGGAACCAGCTGGGAACCAGACGAGATGGGAGTCTGCGCGCCACTGTCAGGGAGCTTATGAACGTGTGTGTGTGTGTGCGCGTCGGTGAGAACGGCCCGGGGGGGGGGGGGGGGGGGGCTTAAGAAAGGGAAATTTGAAATAATCTGTGTGGACATCGCATTTAATTAGAGAACAACTTACGTGGGTATCGACATTAATTATTAATTCAAAACCCATTATTCGAAAGGGAACAAAAAATCATTGTAATGCTGATCGTTTTTGAAAATTGCGAAAAGTAGCTGTGCGAACTCGAGGTTGCTGGCGGACACCTCAGTCGAAGGTCACTCAATCTGACTGCATCGTTATCCTAACCGCATCTTCCTCCGTTAAGAGCTCTGCTCTGGGGCTCGCCTCGCCGTCTCTCCGCTGCACCGGCAGCCGCGTGGGTAAGTTCCGGTCCGAGCCTAAGCAGCGCCGCCGGATCAGTGCGTTGTGACCGTCAGTGACCATCCAGTAAAGGGCGCGTTCCTCGCGGCGAGTGTCGTCCTCTCCTCGACACCCGATAACAACACGAAGTGACGTAATAACGAGCCTGGCCATCGCGTCGCGTCAACGCGCCGCGCGGACAACATGAGCATTACGAGACGAGAGATAAATAGGAAAACTTCCGAAACTGGGAAGGGCTCCGAAAGAGAGGGAAACAATGGCAGGGCAGGCCGGGCCGCTCTGGGCTCGGAGCGTTACGTCATCATTTCAGCAGTAATCCCGGCTTTATAATCCCCGCGTAGCGTCCGACACACAGAGCCCAGCGCGGCGTAGGAGAGCATCCCTAATAAAACCCTTATCAGGCGAGGGCCCATTAAGACGCGCGCGCCGCAAAGGTGAAAAACATTAGGCAGAGTTACGGCCGCTCTGCCCTTCCCTGCCCTTCCCTTCCCTTTGCTCCTAGACAAGAATTAATTTAACAGAGCGCTGCAAGTGCGCGCATTAATTTGTCTGACCGCGCGCGACTCTGACAGGCACTCGTGATTCGCGATAAGTCAGTCTGTCTGCGCCGTCCAGACGCGCATGGCGCCCTGCGGTGAGGGGCTCAGCGCGGCGCGGGGATGTTCGTGGGCGTGGATTTCCTGCTGGACGTGGGGGGCCGTTCATAAACTACGTGACCGATTTTAGGCCACTTTTTGAACCCCCCTCCCCCTTACGTGACCAATCTAACCTAACGCCTCACCATGTATTGATGATAGGGCCGTGATATGAGGCTAACCCCCTCCCCCCTCAACGGTCACGTAGTTTGTGAACGGCCCCTGGGGTTTCGTCTGTACAATACGCAACGCAAAGTAAACTCAACAGAGGTCAGAAAATAATGTAACAGGCAGTTCTATCAGGAATTGGAGGAAAGTATCTAGTCAAAATTACACAGCAAATTACATTCTTTTTTTTATTAATCAAAGATAAAATTAAAACTTAACAACGCTAACAATTTACATGAAAATGTACAACTGGTACTACAGTAGTAGGAAGTAGAAAAACATCTAAACATCTTGAAACCTTGTGACCTAGTATGCATGCATGCAATGCAATGCGATAAATTTGCAATGCATATAACAAATGGTGCTTTCGAGCCCGTCAGTCAGCTGTCCCACATGAACTTGAACTTCATGTATGAAATTATGGACGTCGTGTGAAGAAAGAACCACGAAACAATCAATTAGCAGCAGCCGTGAAAATGATTCTCAATATTTACAAGCGACGATGAGGATAGCCTAGGGGGATTTTGCACGAGTTGGTGATAAGAACAAAACCAAGGAAGTGACTATGACGTCAGCGTATCCAAGCGCACGTGGCAGTATGTGGGTGGTGATCAATGTATGACATTAAGAAGTGCGAACACTGACAATTCATTTCCATCACGATGGCACAGTGTCTGATGACTAGTCTTTATCTTAAAATACTGATTTGTGAGGAAAAAGCGAGCCAAATACAACTTAGTTCGTGCATCTCGATGGACAGAGATCTCTCTAAGGACGTGGACCTCGATCACGTGACGTCACGTTGACAGCTCGGACGATCTGTCAACATCGCCTGGCCTCTCACCGGTTAATTTCTTCCTCATCGACTTCCTGAGGAAGAGCACCCGCTGTCTGGTGCGGTAGCCCCGAGCCGAGCACCGCGCCGACCTTGGCCCTTCAAAGGTCGAAGTACAGGTACTTGGTTTGTCCCTTGCAGGTGCCGAACAGTTGTCATGCAGGCACTGTCAGCAACAGGTGGGCGATAGAGTCGTCCATCCAAGCAGATCCAAGGAAGGACTCTAGTTGGCGACACACACCGAACAGGTACTTGACAGAGGTGGTGTTCACTCCCCCTTCACATCGCCGTGGACACCTCCACGACGTTGTTCTCGCAGTCCTTGGTGCTGCTGGACTTGTTATTGGCCTGGGCGGCCTGGGCCTTGGTCGGGGCCGGGGGCTTGGCGTGGGGGTCGTCCCACCACTGCACCTCCCCCGACCCGTAGAAGATGAAGGCCAGGTTGGTGACGCCCATGATGACGAAGGTGATCCAGAACACGACCTGCCACTCCCTCATCAGCCCCTGGAACCCGCCGAGCAATCACAGATAAACCCAAAACTCGGAATCTTGGACAAATCAATCCAGAAACCAAGGGTAAAAATACATTTTTCCTTGTCATTTTGACACGCATGCCATAATGAAGAACGATCAGCAAGCTACAAAAACTACACGTTTTGAAAGAAGATGATCTTCCAAATTACATTTTTACCCTGGTTTCTAGGTCGATTGCCAACACTGTAAGATAATTTGTAGTCATTTGACGAAAAACCTCTGGCTAATTTTGGAACAAGAATATTTCGTATTGTGGCGTTTACAAATTTTTGTCATCGAGCTTTTAATAGTATTTCGTCACTTGACGAATTATTTGTCACGCTAAGTCCTACAGCAGATGGACATTATGACGAAAAATTCTTTGACAAATGTTTCGTCATTTTGAAGAAAAATTTGTCAATTATGTCTTTCAAATTATATGTCACGAAATTTGTCGTCAAGTGACGAAAAATTCGTAAACGAAGAATCACGAACCATTCGTCATGAAATAGCTCGTAAAGTGACGAAATTATCTTACAGTGAAGGAGCTTCGTTTGGGTAATCAATTGTTTTTGCACATTATATAGATTCAACTGTTTTGGTGGAATAAATGATACAAATCGCTGATGCGGGGGTGGAGTACTCACGTTGCGCGCGATGAGCCCGATAGCGTAGGGTGCCGCGATGCCCGAGATGGCCCCGACGCCGTTCATGAGGGCCCCGATGGTGCCGGCATGGCGAGGGCTGAGGTCCAGGGCGTTGACGCGCATGCCGGGGTAGAAGGCGCCCATGGAGGCCATGCCCACGCAGAACAGCGCCACCACGTTGGTGCGGTCGCAGCCCGCGTATGAGGCGAGCAGCAGGAAGGTCCCCGGCCCGATGGACCCTACATTCAGCGCAGGGACAAGGGATTAGACAAAATCGACTATGAAGTGAGGGAAGGGGAATCACAGTGTGCTATGAGAGCTATGGGCGACCACATTCTCCACACAAGGTGGAATCTCACCACCTACTGTGCAGTCCCTGCATTTCTTGAAATCCATCCTTTTGATAACGCAATCTTTAAATAATTCAGAATTGGTCATCGGTTTAAAATGTTCGTGTCTTTCTTCCTCAAAAAAGAAAAAAGAAAAAAAAAGAAAAGGGAAGTGTTTGACTTTTGGTTTGACTTAAAATAATCTCGGACCGACGGACGACTCCAAATTCTTTTCAGAATGTCTCATGTAAATGTGAAAGAAATCGAACAAAATTTGTGGACATTTTACGTATTTTAAGAAATGCACGGCCAGCACAGTCAACCCAGCCTAGGGCGCAGTGCTTCTCACCGATGGTCGTCATAGTCTTCCTCAGGTTTGACGTCGTCAGGAACTTCCTTGCTATGATCCAGTCGCTGAGCACGCTGAGTGCCATCGAGGAGATCCACATGCAGAGGAAGGGAAGCGCGGAGAGAGCTCCATTCTACAGATGGCAGGACAGAAAAATTAATTTAAAAAAATAAAAAATAAAGCTGTTTTGGGAGAAATGTTGTATGACGAAAATGTGCGTGCACTATAAAAAGATAGGTGTAGCATCACGATTTTCCTCTCATAAATTTTCGTTCGTTAAATTACTAAAAGCGTCGCATATTTTTAAAACAGAACGAAACATACCTCTTTCTTACGCCTTCTCACTCGCCTTTTCATCAAACATGTCGTTTTGAAAAAAAAAAAACGATGTTTTCTAACGATCTATTCGATTCAGACTGTCAGAAAATTTAGATTATGCCGAGTTTTTAGTGCTGTTCCACGTAGAACAAGGGACGTTAAGGTATGTTCCACTCAGAACGAATGTATCGCTTTTGAACCAACTTTTCGTGTTTTGAACGAATCTTTCTTTCTAAAACGTAATTACATCAACAATTTTTTTTTTTTCATAATATCTAGTTGATAGTTGCTAAGCTGTTCTTACAGCCGGGCGTTGTTCCCAGCCGGACTTACGCTGGCGATGTCGAAGTGCTGCACGTTGGCCATGAAAGTGGGCAGGTCGGTGACCATGGTGTAGAAGCCCCAGTCGTGGCCTGTCTCTGCGAGGACCAAGGATATCACAGGCAGGGAAGTCAACATGGCGCCCCACGGCGTCCGAACAGGCTGGAAGGGCGGCAAAAGCAATGCACTTGAGCCAGCCTGAAGCATCGTAAACTGTCAAGGTGAATTTAAAATCAGGAGTAGCGTGGTTACCTCAGTATCCTTCTCTTGTTCTTTCGCCCCTGTCACATTTTCGTTCAAAAACTGCAATTCCTTGTCCGAAATGAAAGGGTGGGACTTCGGTTCTGAGTAGCACAAAATCATCCAGAAGACATACCTGCAATGCAACAATAATATGTTTTATTATTTTGTGGGACACTTTTAGATAAGAAAATACGAGTTTCAGAAGTCGGAAACTCACCAAAGCACGCCTAAAGCACCATAAAAATAGAACGTCGTGATCCAATCAAACCACGACAAGATGACACCCGACAAAGCGTTCCCCAACAGAGTCCCCAACTGAGGTCCTGTAACAATAAATTTCACCAGTGACAGCAAGCAAAATAAATCGAAATGAAGCAGGTGAGTGTGAGCTAAAAAATATGTTGTACAGATGTACTTAGAATGTCGCGAAAATAATATACAATACGGTGTTGTGATATGGGATTGACAACATTTCGGGTGTCATACCTATTGCACTGAAGCCCGACTGATGGCGAGGGAGCTAGGAAAGATTGCCAACATTACGCTGGTAAATGTAATTTACAACCCGCGTGGATTGCACTCTAAATTACTGCGTGATTTTTTGTTTTTGTTTTTGTTTCTAGCGGTGTGACTTACCTGCCAGGATGATGGAGCCCAGCAAGCTCCGCTGCTGCTCGGGGGCCCACTTGGCCAGGAGCACGAAGAGGGCCGGGAAGGTGACGCCCTGCATCAGAGAGAACAGCACTCAGTGGTGGGCTCTGGTGGTGGGCTTTGCATCTGTCTCTCTTTCTCCCACCGAAAGAGTTCAGTGAGTGCGACAGAGACAGCAAGCGCTAGTGGGCTCTAGAGCCCACCAGTTTCCCGTCTCTGGCACTCACTGCCCGGCGCTGCGCCTGGGAGGCAGGCAACCCCTCCTGCTCTGTGGCGCGCGCCCGCCAGAGAGGCAGCCCTTCCTACTCCCGACATCCAATCACACGAACAGCCCGAGCACGATCAAACAACAACAACACTGGGCGGCAGCCGTGTGTGGACTGAGATAACCCTTGACCCTGCAACACTCCTCCATTAATTCTGTGTACGATAACACCCAAAATATTGTGAAAATAATTTTACAATCCATGATTACCGTTTTATATTACGATCTTGTTTTTTTTTATTTTTTATTATTTCTGATTACAAGCGGCCAACGCCTCTGTGTGCCCGCAATCTAATTTCATCATGATCAAAAGCTCTTCGATTACAAACAGATTTGTTCAGTGTGTTTCCACCCACACTCACCTCACCCAGCCCCATGACGATGCGCGCGGCCACGGTGCCGTACACGTCGGCGACCTGCGCGGCCCAGGGCGTCGCGAAGGTGCAGAGGGCCGTGGCCAGGACGCCCAGCCCCAGGGTGTGCTTGCCGCCGTACCGGTCCGCGATGATGCCGCCGGGGACGTGCGTCACGATGTAGCCGATGTAGAAGGAGCCGAGGATCAGGCCCTGCTCCTGAGAGTCCCAGTCGAACGGGTACACCTGCAGCAGGACGAGCAGGTCAGACGGAGCTCCCGGCAGCTCCTGCCGCCGTCCGCGCGCGTCCAGAGAGAAGCGAGGGCGTCAAAGTCATTGCCTCCCCCCTTCCCCGAGGAATATTCCTCGAATGCAACACGCCTGAAAATATGAAAATTCCACAATTCTGCCCCCCCCTCCCCCTTTTCCCCCCACCACCACGTCAACTTGATAGGTATGGATGACGACAGCAACAGATTAGCGCATGCAAAGTACTCCGATACGGGGACGATTAAGGAACACTTAATAGAGATAACTCCCTTGGGTCCTAGTTTTCATACCCGTGTCAGAAAGAATCACTGTGAGCTCGTGAAAGTTTACTACAAAAGGCAGACGAAGAGACCCGCTTAGCTAAAAGGCGTTTCGTAGCTCCCTGTCATTTAGGTCTCAAGCGGCCTTCCATAGCAGGGCCATGCTTAAAACGATTTTTTTTATATCATAAAAAAACGCACATCCTCGGGTTGAAACTATAAGGCTACTTCGTGCCTCAAAATATTATGCTCCCCCCTCCGTTACTGGCCCGGGCTATGAGAATGGAGTAGCAGTCAGTCAAGTCACCTTGTGCGGGGCGGGGCCGACGCTGGAGTTGGCGCCGGGCGGCGGGTCCTCGTAGGGGCAGGTGACCTCCTGCTGCCCCGTGCTGGGCGCCTTCACCGGCGCGGTCATCTCGTTGATGGCCACGCTGATGCACGTCCGCATCGTGAAGCAGTTGATCATGCCCATCATGCCCATGAACACCATCACGTAGCGCTGCTGCACCCATTCTGGAAACAAGCGAAGCGCGCTATGAGAACATGCGCTGCACACTCAAACGTGTGACAGTCATGCACGATCACCTGGTGAATGACTGAATGTCATGCATTTCATAGTGTGGGACATGAATGTCATGCATTTCATAGTGTGACAATAATGTCGTGCATTTCCTTGTCTGTGACCTCGATGTCACACGTGTGGAGCCACAGTATTGTTCTTATGGGGATGGCAACGCGTGACATCGATGTCACACACTGGGTAGACTAATGCACGACATTCAGGTAACAAACTAGGCAAAATGCATGACATTTTGTCACGCATGGGGCTGTCACACTTTTGAGTTTGCAGTGTGACAACAACAACAGCGATGAAAACGACGACGACCGCGGAACAACAACAAGAAATGGGTGAGTTTGCCCTAATTCTGTAGAGGCATGCCCCGCCACCGCGGGCTTCAAAGACACTTTTTGTCATTGTTTTTTTTTTATTTTTATTTCAGGAACACTGGGCTTTATCGTGAAATTTTGTGACCGTTTTAATTTAAATGTGACTAACTAATTCTGTGAAGGGTTTCTACTTATACAGAAGGCAGAGTTTTCAACGGAGTATACACTGGCACCCGAGACCCTGTATGAATATTGAAGACGGGACGGCTCGAACATCAACTCTAACATCAACAATCCGAAATAAAAATTGACGGTCGCTTTAGCTCCAGCCTGACCTGGTTCTCTACGGTTGACCCCGAAGAGGTCTGCTCGCCTAGCCGTAGACTCTGAGAGTGTCTTGTTCTAGAACGTAAGTTAGCTTCACAGTCTATAGATTCACGTTCTTCCGAGCAAGAGAGCGTAGATCGCACTAAATCACAAACACTATAGAAATGTAATGCCAATTCATATACAAAGTCATAAACAGGAAAAAAACAATTTTGCGACTCCCATATGCACGCGCTGCCGTTGACTCGTTTTAATCAGTTCCATCTATTAGCGTTATCAATGGGGGAGCGCGGAGCGCACGATATCGGCGCCCTGCTACTCGGCAGTATGGGGCAGGGGGTGGGGGTGGGGACGATCTTAGCTGCCGCGGCTCCTGAATGGGTGGTAATGAGTCCGTGATGGACGGAAACAAACTCCAGTCAAAACAATGCAATTGCATCGACACCATCAATCGAGACAAAACATCAACATCGATATTGCAAAGAGCCAGCACCTCAAACAACAAGGCCGCGCCGCTCATGGCCGCGATTCGAGTTTCTTTCGGCAATGTGAATGTGAACGTGAACAGTTATTGACGGCGAGGGTTGAGAAGTCAAGGTCAGAGGCGAGCCGTGCTGCCGTGCTGCGCCGTGCATCTCATCAGGGTCAACCGCTCAGCATCCCGGGTCACACGCTGGACCGCTCGGTGACACATTTAAGGTCGGGACCTGACCTGTTGGAGGGGAGGGGAGGGGATGGGAGGGGAGGCGAGCAACCCCCTACACGACTCAAGCGCGGAGACTCCAGCCGACCTCTACAAGCGTCAACACTGTGCGGTAAGCCTGTGGCCTCACGTCCAACATTACTGAAAAAAAACAACTTAAAAAAAGTACCACGTTTAAGAGAAGTTTATTTTCCATCAGATTAGATAACATCACCTTGGACCAAGGCGATAATGGCGGTGGAATTTTCTCAAGGAGGAAAACTGGCACTGTATGGAATAAATAAGTGATTTTCAAGTTGTGTTTAGACTTCGGTTTTTAAAACCTGAAATCTACACAGTTAAAAGCTGATTTCTGCTCTGTAAAGTTGAGAAGACAATATTCTTCTGGATGAAACATTGATCCAGAACAAGTCAACTTCTTCATACTTCATACTGCCCCACAGAGATGGAGTAGTATTTCGAATAACAAGCTGCTCTGATGTGAATCAGACCCGAAATCTCGCACCGGCTCCCCTTTCTTCTGCCCACTTTCCCTTTTTTCAGCCTGAACGAGTAGCAATTCGTAACCTCACCTGGTCTAACGTAACCTAACCTAACCTAGCTTTTTTTAACCCAACCTAATCGCGATGACTCGGGGCTTGGCGCGCAGGTCCTTGCCACGCGCCGTGCCGCGCCACTCTCACACAAGGCCGACGCTTTTCGTGTTGACTTGCGAACTGTAAGTACTTCAACTGGTTCGCCGAATAAAGGGCTGGTCAATGTCGAGGGATCGATTCTAACCCTCCTCGTTGGCATCGTTGCCTCTGTAAACCCCGCGCACTTACAGCACACTATGAGCAGGATGACATGTTATCAGTTTATCCCCTTGCGAGCGCAAAGCCAGCGTGGCTTTAAGTTGAAATTAGAGTGGAGGAAAGGAAGAGCACTTACATGCTCACCGTCCGCTTAGTAATTTTTAGCAGATACGGTCCCCCCAACTCTTGGGTAATGCTAAAGTATTTATATTATTATAGTTTGAAAAACATTTAGCTAACTTATTTATTATTTGGCTTGTAGAGCTAGTTATCCAAAGGCACGTTTCGGCAAAGCGTGGAGAACAAGTATCTTTCGTGAGTGTTTTGCAGCGTTACCACGGCAAATTTCCTGGCCGTCTCCACACCTTTTACAGTGCTCGGGCCGGGCGCTCCTAACTGTACTGGCTTTTGTTCTCTCCTGCAGCTTACTGCCAGGTCTACCTGCCGCAGGTACCCCGACAGTTATTACAGCTACTTACTCAGGTACTTGGTGGCACGGACCGACTCTCGACTCGGACACACACTTCACTTCACACCAACGTCACACCACACCAAATCACATAACAGCACATATAAACACGTCACGCCACAACTACTTCGACAAGGAGGCGACGGCTGCAGGATCTAGTCGTACCTGTTTTCAGCACTGAGAGACACTTGGGAGGGAGCATGTCGACAGCGGGGGCAGGGTGCAGGTGGTACTCGCTGCTTTTTTTTTTGGGGGGGGGGGGGGGGGGGGGCAGTCTACCGTACACTCACACCGCTACCGACTTTTTGACATAATCCATTTTGTCACATTTACGCAGGAGGATTTTTAACAAAATACACTACAGACGTTTTATCCGTAGCAACTGGTAAAGAACAAATCTGTCGAAAGTCTATTTTGCTGCACTTGACAACAACAACAAATCAATAATATCTGCGAGTCTTCACAGGTAGCAGGTACTCGGTACTGTATCGGGGACGGCTGGTGCAGAGTGTGCGCCTCTGGCTGCCTCGGCGGGTACTCACCGAGTACTACTCACCGGGCATGGCAGCGCGCGCTACCTGCTGCGGCCCGCTCCCCCCCAGGTAGCGAAGAGGGGGGGGGGGGCGGAGGGGAGACGAGCCCACCTCAGCTGATCGAGAAGAACATATGACACAAATCGACAGATTGACCGGTCGGGTCGGGCCGGGTCTGGTCTGGTCGGCCTGGGGAGGGGGCGGGAGACCAGCACACACATTTGTCGTCGCGTTGCGGTACGGCACCCGCAAACCTTGACCTTCTTGACTCTGGAGCGGCACGGCAACATGCTGCTCCAGTCAGAAATTTCGTTTGTGGTGTCGAAATCGACGTCAAAATAATTTTCAAAACGATATCATTTTTAACATTTGTCATCAAAACGGCGCCTTTTTGAGAAACACATTTTGTCGTCGATTTTGATGTACGACATTACGTCTTGTGCTTGGAAAGTTGAAGCCCACTCAAGGAAACGAGGCGAGGCGAGGGGTGCACGAGGATCGGGCAGCTTCAACTGGACAGAACCAGATTCTCCTGGCCTCGGACAACCCAGTCCGATACTGCTTTTTATTTTAGGGCTAAAGCAAAGGAGACGCGTCCCTCAGAATTATTGAGAGGAATCGTAAGCAGTAGTACGTCTCTGAGGGGGCTGGGTATTGGACATGAGAATGCAAATCAGAAAGGGAAGTCCCACGTCGAGCTTACACGCGTCGCGTACAGCTCGACTGCGAAGATGTAATGAAACCAGAGGAGAAGAGCGATGACAGTGTCAGAGATCTAATTTTTCTCCCCTATGCCGCACTCTCGGACCACTTCAAGCGTTGTTCGGCCATGTTAGGTGGAAGTTGGCTCTGCTGACCATCGCTCTTTTGCGAGCGGCCGTCGCTATCACGTTGACGCGGTCTACTCTCGGGTCTACTGCTGTCAAGGGGCAGGACAGGTGACAAGGTATGCCAGGCCTGAATGTGTGTATTGCCATTCCTCATAACGGCCGGCTGCAAGGTAGTCCCGTATACCTGGCCAAGATGGCCGCCGGCTGGGGACGCCTATGATATTTCTGTCCCCCTCCAGTGCTGTAGCGCGGGGCTGGAGCGGGCTGGAGAGTGCTGGAGAGGGCTGGAGAGGGCTGGAGAGGGCTGGAAGGGGCTGGAGAGGGCTGGAGAGTGCTGGAGAGGGCTGGAGAGTGCTGGAGAGGGCTGGAGAGTGCTGGAGAGGGCTGGAAGGGGCTGGAGAGGGCTGAAAGGGGCTGTAGCGCCCTTTAGCGAGCTGCCTACAGCCACCGCGCAGACCAACGTGCTGGTGTCGAGCTGACCGGCCCGGGTCCACCTATAGGTCCACCTTGACCGGGTCAATGCGAGGCGTGGCGTCGCGTCGCATGGAGGTCATCGCCCTCTTCTTGCATCGAAATGTTGCCGAGCTATGCCACATTCTAAGCTTTCAACCGCGGGGCTATCAATGAAGAGCAGGAGGACAACCACCACTTATCACTCCGGCCTGCATGGCCAGCGCTGATAATGACTGGCTTGGAGTACTTCTGCCCTCATGACAATTGGCCCATGGATTAACTGCAGCTACTGCAGCATTAGGCTGCAATTCGGACAGAAGCCGCCGATCTAGCACTAGCACTGGTGACCACTGGTGACCTGGACCGGCCAGAAGTAGGGTACTTCCTCTTGGACGTTTTCATTCAGAATATTAGGGGCCGCCCATAAAGTACCTCCAGGTGGTATCTGTCCGTTAATATCGCCTACCTCGCCTTTACTTTACATAGCCTAGCCTAGCATTTAGATAAGCGGTCCGGTATGGCTCCCCCCCCCCCCCCCCCCCCCCCTACCCTCCCATAATGCAAAGAGGTTCCCAGCTTGAGAGATCATTCCGAACAGAACAGAGCTGACAATGGGCTGAGGACGGACTGTCGTCTCCTAACCTCCTGCTCAGTCACAGTCAGTCATATCGCTGGGACAGCACGACTGAAATATTCAACACTTTTCTTCCAATTTTATCAGAGCTTGTTTTTCGATCTGACGCCAAACACTCTTTCCTGCCTGGAATAGTGTCCCTGAATTCTGTCGTCGATCGTCGTCGCTATCGCTGGTATAATGACGAAAGGGAAAATTTGAATGACGTTGACACAAAATGATAAGATTCCTGACACAGCTTATTACCTAGTGAAGGACGAGAAGAATGCCGAGCTCTTCTCTTCGCTGACTTCAGAAGCGGTGTCTTTTCCTCTTTCGACGCACCCACTTCGGACATCTTGTTTACATCGAAGTCCCTCTGCCGTCAACGCTAAGGCAGTCTACAGAAGCGCTGTAATATTGATGTACTTATCTTCGAGCTCTGAAGTACTCATTAGTCTGAAAGAAATAGTTGGGTAGCGTGGCGCACTTAGCTTCTCTGCTTTGAAGCTTGATCTTTCCATGCCGTCAGAGGAAACTGCCGTGTCGCTACACTGTCCGTGCCCGGCCGGCCCGGTCCGGCGCAACATGCTGCTGCTGCTGCCGCTGCCGCCGCTGCTGCTGCTGCGACGGCTGGGTTGGTCATACTCTTGAGGAGAGGCGTCAGAACTGTCATCTCTGTCCACAATGCAACGAACCTTTCACTATTTTATCGCGGCCGACGTGGAATACAACTGACACAGTTGGCCCCCTCATCTCTGACCTGACCAGAACCGCCATGACGGAGGTCTGACATTTCGCGTCTGTACCAGACAGACTGCCAATCGCACCCTCAAGAATGAAGTGTTGCCTACCCTCCGGGCGCCAACAAGAGGCCACGAAAATACTGTCGAAGTGCTCTCGCGTGTACAGTTCACCTCTTGACACAGCGTGCACGGCTTTCAGTAAGGGCACTCCAAAGGCAGTCGGAAGCGAATGTAAGAAGAACAACACGGCTTCCACTGTCCGGTCGAGCGTTGAGAGGAGAGGGAAGTCCCCTGTCATCTGGACAGTGGAAGCGATTTTGTATCCTGATGCAGAATAATAGTTTGCTGGACCTGATCGTGGAGATCTTTCTCGGACGTGCATATCTCTGCAATCATGACAGTAATCTTCAGCACTAATTATGTTATAAAGAGGAGACGCGCCACCCACCTCCGCCTCTCTATCCACCTTGCAGCAACTCACTAAGTCCATTCCCTACTCAGTCCGTTTCACCATGGAGGCATCGTGCATTCTGCAGTTTTTTGTGTGCATCGTGCATCATCTTCTGCTGCAGCCGAGATGCCCCCTCCATCATAGATCTATCACCTGACTCTCCCGAACCCCCTCCCCCTCCCCTCCCCCACCTGTTCGCCGGCCGTCGCAAGAAGTTCCCGAGCATGTTCAGACCTGTCAGATGCTGCCCAACAATATGGTTTCCAACACCTGACGCAGTGTGAAGTACTTCCTCTGTGAGGGGCTTAGGTGCAAAATTTGAATGCATTGCGATCTGGGTCAGTAAATAGTTTTATTGCTCAAACCAGTAGATTTGCATCAAAACATCGCGTGCAGTTTAAGGTTAGAGTTACTATTATTGTTTTGGCCATTTACTGACATCAGACGTAGGGTACATATGCCGTATCAGTTTCATACCTTCCGTTGTACAAAGGGAAGCCGATGCATACTTAGTTAATTCAACAAATGCGTGGTATTGTATGCCGAAGTGAGTTACGTCTCAATGCAAGTGTACCGGTTGTGCCGTTTACAATCAATGTATTTTGCGGGTGCTATTTTGTTTGATGGTTTGATTATGTTTAAGTTATTTCAACGCAGATTTTGTTCTTGTGTAACGTGCACAGTTTCAGATCAAATTTCCATCAACTACAGTGATTTTTTTTGTCAACCCTGACAAAAGTTTCATGTATTGAGAAAGCAAAAGTAGTATTTTCCTGTTATTTGGTTGTTTTTGCCTAATGTTTTGTTTGTTAGTTCTCTTTTTCAGAATATGGAGACCAAGCGGACATGTGTGGAAGATCTGGCTGTTCCGATATCTGAATTAGCTTTGAGTTCTAGTAATAACATAGTATCCTTCCGAAACTCCAAATCAAGGTATGTATGCCCTTAACAAAATGTGAATGGCGTAAGGCAACATGTAACCAGTACCTCAACATTTTGTATTTTATAATTGTTCCAAATCTAGTAATGGCCATTCCAGCTCAAGTCATTCCTCAAGTGTAAGTTTCAATATTTCAAAATCTGTACATTATTTATACCATGAGATATCATTGGACTAACATTCAAATTTGTCTCTTTTGCA
Organism: Aptinothrips rufus; assembly: GCA_902196195.1. NCBI lineage: Eukaryota > Metazoa > Arthropoda > Insecta > Thysanoptera > Thripidae > Aptinothrips > Aptinothrips rufus. The sequence goes on from CABIKL010000483.1 coordinate 15,114, forward strand.
TGTTCAATCTTCTAAAACTTGCCAGCGTTACTCTCGGTACCAGAATGAATATATTGAACTTGATACACTGGGCAAAGGTGCTTTTGGATGTGTGATGAAGGTAATTGACATACCGTTGTAGAGAAGTAAAATTTAGAATATTTTTGCGTTCTGGTGAATTGCATTAACTATTGATATGTCAATTTCTTTCCAGATGAATTTTATTGAAAGGCATACTTTTGTTTCTGCTTTTTGATGATTTTTTTCTTCAAATATTTTTGTCATGTTTCAAACTCTTTTTTTCATGATCAGGTTCAAAACAAGACAGATGGCCATGAATATGCAGTGAAAAGAGTCAAGCTTCGATATCCTCTCAGTCATGAGGAAAATATTCGAGTTTTACAAGAAGCTAAGCTGCTAGCATCCTTGCACCATGCCAATGTTGTCAGGTACTATGTGTCTTGGATAGAGACTGGGGTTAAGCAATCCTCAAGTGGTGAAGTAAGTACAAAGTGTTCTTTTTGATATTTGTCATAATTAAAAGTTGTGTGCTGTGTTTCAAATTCTTTTTAAATTTTTTTTTAGGTGGAATGGAGTGTGACAGACAGTGAAGAGGTACAAGATGACAGAAAATTCAGCATGAAAGAGTGGGTTTGCTACTTAGTGTCTCATTGTCAATAAATTCTCTCTGTATTCATTTGATTTTAATTTCTCTTGAAATTCATTTATTTTGGGGACCAAGAAAGTTTTGTTGCTGCTTTCATACTTAAGAGATTTCTTTGTTTTTCTCTTCAGGTCAGAAATAGTTGAGGATCACCCAAGCACTGGTGCTGCCGGAGTGTCTTTCCTTTACATTCAAATGGAACTCTGCGCTAAAACTCTGAGGTAAAATTCTTTTGATCTCATTTTACTCTTGTGCGCCTTTGCTCCTTTTTGCTAAGTCGTGTCCATCTTACCATTTTCAGGAAAGAAATAGATTCCTTTGATCAAATAGCTAAAGAACAAGTAGCTCGATACTTGTTTGAAATAGCTCAAGGACTGAAATACATTCATAAGATGGGCCTCTGTCATCGAGACCTGAATCCAAATAACATTTTCTTGGATGCAAATGGCGCCATCAAGATTGGGGACTTTGGCTTAGCAAAAGCCAGGTAAGTTTGCCAAGTTTGGGAATTTCGTTTTGTTTCACTCCATTCGTATATCCTCTTTTTTTTAATTTTTTTTTTAATTTTTTTATTTTAACTGACTGTACCTACATTTTAGTTTGTCAGAGTCAAGTACCAGCCATGCAGTGTCTCTGTGCTTATCCAAGGATGTCGGAACACAAGCGTACAAAGCTCCAGAAATAGTTACTGAAATTTATGATAATGTAAGTTTTTGTGTAATCAGAATACCTTTCCTCACTAATAGAAGTTGATGAATGCAGTTAAGTTGGTCAGTCTTTAAAAAAGTGATGTATTTTTCATTATTTTAATTTTTTTTTTTTTGTGTGTGTGTGTGTGCGTGCAGAAAGTAGATCTTTACAGTTTGGGAATAATATTGTTTGAGTTGAGCTACCCCATGAAGTCAAGGCATGAGAGAGAAATTGTTCTTAAGAAACTGAGAAGTGTTGACATAGAGTTACCTGAAGATTTTAAAAACTACATGTCGGAGTGGCAGTCTCTGTTGATTAGGTAAGAATTTAGTCGTCAAAATTTCATTACACTTGGGTGAGATACAGATGCATAGAATGGAATTGGATTCACATTTTTGCAGATCAATGCTGAATCACTGCGCTTCTGAGAGGCTTTCATTGGACAAATTGCTTTTAATATTGACTGAAAAATTTCCACTCCAAGATATAAACATGTCTGAACTTATGGATCAGGCTCTCCTAGAACCCACTAGTACAGCCTACCAGCAAGTCATGAGGTCCTGTTTCAACCAGGTATAGATACCATTTGATATACTGGATGGTTTGTCATAAAGCCAAATTACTGAGAGTAAAATTCGTTTATTTAGATGCCCGTTAATTGATATTATGGTACTTACAGATTGTCAAGCATGAAGAAGGTATCAATTTTGATTTTCCTAAGCGTAGCTATGATTCCAAAACTCATTTTACTGTGCACTCAATCGTCAGATATATTGAGGCCATCTTTCAAAAATATGGTAATGGTACATAATTATAGTGACTTTGTTTTCTTTAGTTCGTGGATCAAAGCTGAAAGATAAAAATAATTATCTTTCTTTTAATGCTACAGGTGCGTCCCGTGTGTCAACTCCACTGTTGACTCCAAGTGATGTTAAAAATGAACCAGAATCAGTAGTGCAATTGCTGACGCGTGATGGCTTGGTTGTAAATTTGCCATATAATGCTAGAATTTGTTTTGCGCGATATGTTGTCTGGCGTGAGATCTGTCGCCTCACAAGGTATGATACTCTTCAGACTTACAAGGAGCATGGGAATCGTTCACATCCAAGGAACAAATATGAGTGTGTCTTTGATATTGTGTCGCCCAAGCAAGGTATGAGTTGAGGTTTTTCATTGAAATTACGTAGTTGTCAAATTAAAGAGTGAAGGAAGTGCACATTTGCATCTGCGCTGATTTGCAACATTTAAATTTTTCTAGGAAGCCTTGCATCTGACGCTCAGATATTGACAGTTTTACTGTCTGTATGTGAGGCTCTGCCCTGGAAAGATAATATCAGCTATGTGATTTTTATCAGCCATACTGATCTAGTCAGAGTGGTATTGTTATCAATTGGAGTTAAGGAACGGTATTTATCTGATGCTTTGCAATTAATTGGAAGAAATGGAAATTGGGTAAGTGTGTTTCTTTGTGAAATGATTTCAGTTTGCTTCTTACTAAAAGTAAGCTTTACTTTTAGCTTATATATGTTATATAAGTTTCATTTCAAATTGAATGTGTTTTGAGACCTAACTTATCTCTTCTAATTTTATCAAACACTTTATTTCTCTAGGAAAGCTTGCAGAATTTGGGAGCTGATAAACTAGAGCATGGTGTTTTGGACAAGATAAAATTGAGTCGAATCTTGAGGATATCTGGCACCCCTGAAAGATTTAAAGATAAGATTATTCATGAGGTTGCTATTGATTGCAAAAAAACTGTTGAGAGAGTGATTTACGAATTACAAGCTATTTTGAGGTTCTGCAGTGATTTTGGTTTACGTGTAAGTTAGTGTATCAGTTTTTTGTAACAGTAGATTGCACTGTTGAAGGCACTGACAGACGTACTGTGTTTACTATGCACTTTGCAGAAGATAGCAGTGAATGTGAAATGGTGCAGCAATGTAAACTATTATTCTGGAGTATTATTTACTGGTATATGTATCAGTGAAAGACTTCAACCAACTATCATTGCAGATGGTGGTCGGTATGATGATGTACTCTTGTCTTTTAGGTATGTTATTGGTTGTGAATAGTTTTAATTCACTACTTTATAAAAATAACTCAGTGCAAGTAATCTTAACTTTTTGCTGGATTTCATCCATTTTGTTTTAACTTTAGGGATGCATTGGCTGAGGAGAAGCCAGACACAAACAGGAAGATGCAATATGCTACTGGTATCTCTGTGTATCCCATTAAGGTCCTGCAGATACAGGAAAACTTTTGGCCCCCGGAATTGGTGGTTGTTGCATGCCAGAAAAACGAAATTTTGGAAAAGGAAGTGTTTGGCTTAGCGCAAGCACTTCGCTCCATGGGCATTAATTGTCGAATGGACTTCGATGTTCAGGTAATGTTATGAAACTAGAATATCGTTTGTACTCTGAGTTCTATGTCCTTTTTCTGCACGACTTTTCTTTGTCAATTGGTTTACACGTAGAATTATTGTCTTTCAAGAATTTATTGTGTGTGTAGGACCTAATATTCTCCATATTGTTTCTTTCTAAGCTTTTATTTTGATTTCATTTGGATTTTTTTTGGCACTTTTTTTAAATTGTGAGGAAGATAACTTAGCAGTAGTGTACAAAATGGTTGATTAAAATTTACTTCTTGCAGGCATCTGACATCCAAGACTATGCAGCTGACGAAAATGTCATGTGCATTGTTGAATACTTACCGGAAGGAAAGACTAACATAACACACAAGGCAATGTAAGTGTTATTGTATTTGCATTTTCAGATAGAACCACAGTTAATACCATTACTTTTTTGTGATATACAAAATTTTAAAATTTCAGAAAGAAGTTAGAGTTACCCTTCCAAGACGTCTATAGCTATAGCCCATCTCTTCTGTCACCAACAATGCAAGTATCATCCGTCCAAGAAGAAGTCATCAGTATAGTTACATTAAATTTTCCTATGGCTGTTTAGTTGCAGTTCCAACTGCTATGGTTTTCTGCTGGAAAACTATTTTCTAATGTATGGTTTTTGTAAATGAGGTAAGTGTCATCTCTATCTCTGAGTGGCACAAAGTAGCCTTATATTTTTAAGGATGTGTATGCATTACATTTTCTTCTCTATTCTACATGGATATCAGAGTATTTTGGAAGCAATTTTTAAATGTGGAGTTTTGTAGAATTATTTTTGTGATCATGTTTTAAAAGTTTGTAAGTCTGACGTCACTAGTTTGCTAGCCGTATGTTTTTAAAAGAATGTAGCGCCGGATAGCCTCAGCAGAGCTGTGACGGCTGCAAGATTGACATCATTTTTGTTCTCATGTTCTCAGTTAAAAGGTGTGACAGTATTGAAAACAAATTAGTTTTATTAACTGTTACAATTATTCAGTGTTGTAAGAGATTTATTTAAGATAGTCTATTTCAATAATTTTAAATGAAGAATCAGTGTTGCAAGTAATTTTTGTATCATAGCAATATGAGCTGTAAGATTTTTTTTTCTTTTAATTAGTTTTTTGTTATTTGGATTTTCGTCTCACATCAATAAATGGTCTGTAGAAGTTCCAATGCCCATCTCATCATTTTTACCTTTGCTGTCGTGCACTCTAAATCTTGTCAACAGCTCTTAGCCAAGCACTCATTCATTTTAAAATATCGTGAATTCTCTCATGCGGTTCTATCAGTGTGAGTTCCTCCCTCGCAAATGGAAGGGCGAACTTAGTTGAAGCATTTACTTAACCAGGGAGGATGCAGGGCCAACCCCATATGTATAGGTGGCTTTTATTTTGAGGCATAAAACAATAATTTACAAAGAGAAAACGGATTTAAGATGCCCATGGTAGCCAGTCTGTTGATCCTTGCATGAAAAAATGATGATTCAAATATTTCTGGAAGAAAGTTGTTCTGCTTTTGGACATTTAATCGTTGCTGGTCACATTTTCGTCTGTTCGATTAATTTGTCATTATGAAGTTAAAGTTCACGCAGTGCTGGAAGAGGACGTCGTCATCGTCATGGTCGTCGTGTTATGGGGGGTGGAAGGAGGGGGTACGAAGAATCTTGAGTTCTCATATTACTTTCGAAGCAAATTGAGCTTTAAAACTGAAAAAGCAGTATTGCACGCATGGAAAAGTTCCACAATTTGTGTTAAGTTCAAGTAATACAGTAATCAGAGTAGTCAAAGTGTGCGACTCGCATGCGACTCGCGTAGCGCTGCCGCTGCCAGATTGGGCTGGAAACCGCCAAATTGGGCTATTTTGGTCACTCCGCTCGCGGGTTGAAACGTAAAAATTAACATGGGGTAAGGGATTGGGCTGGAAGAAAAATCAGGTTTCGCGGATTTCACGGGAAAAATTGCAGTTTTCGCGGTTTGACGGTTGGCGAACCTGGCAACACTGGCAGTTTTGGGAAGGCCATCCGGTTTGAATTTGAAACGCGATTCTTAAAGTGAAATTTCCGAGTTATCGTCTTTCGCGCTGCATTGCTTGGTGTCTGAATGACACTTACCGGTGGAAATATGTATCATCACGGACACAAATTACGCCAGTCGCTGCTCCACTAAATTGCATACTTATTCTCATCACCTATTACTTCCACAATCTCACCACCTACCACTCCAATCCTGTTTAAGCTACTGGCTGCTATGCTCGCTTCTATTCTGTCATCTCCGGAATAATTAAACTGGCTAGCACCAGGGCGTACTTCGACGTTGTATAGCCGAGTTGCTCTGAGGAGTCACATGTAACGGTCGTTGTGGCTGTGCCTTATGCACGCTATAGACAATAAAGTACGGAATGTCACCACTGGAATTTATTCCGTTGTAATGAGAACGCCGTAGATCGGCAACGTCTTAGTTTGACTTGCATTCTTCACTGGATGCCGTTCTATAATGTGTAAAGTGAGTCTAGCAGACGACGAAAGTGACGGTCCATACAGCAATCTGACTATAGAGACAAGTGATGAGTTCACGACGACGTCAGCATGGTGTCTTCGTGACCTCCCTCTCCTCTTTGTGTTGGTCTCATATTATGGTCCATTGTGACGGCCGCAACAGTTTCAGGTGAGGGACGGAGGAGCAGAGCGGGTTCATTAAACCGTGAGCTGTGCTGCCCCCCCCCCCCCCCCCCCTTCCCGCGAGAGTCTGAGAGATATGAACACTGTTCGCAGCTACCCCACCCACCTGCCCCTTCCTGCCAGTAGGAAATGCAGTGGGACACGATGTCAAAAAGCTATCAAAAGCGAAAGGCAGGACGTCGATATATCCGTTTCGATGTCGTTTTTCGACGTTGTTTTTCGATGTCCTTTGTCCTTTCGCTGCCGTTCCTGACGGCATTTCTCAGTTGGCTGTGGTCCTCCAAGCGAATCTTACAACCAATCCGTCGAGCCATGACACATGGCAGCATGATTGGCCTTGATTGAATTTTCCATGCATGGGAAGCCTCGTGAAGGTTCTTCTTGTAGCTAGTAGTGCTGAGCGGACCTCGACCACAAAAGAAAATCTGGAACATATAAGTATAGTGAAATAAGCAGTATAGTTTGCTGGCTTTGAGAACAAAAGGGCCTCCCTGCGAATCAGTTCACAGCACAAGCTTGGCTCCCAGGAGCGCTGCTGCAGGTCCTCTCCGGGCCAGGGGCCGGGGGAAAGGGTGGGGGGGGGGGGGGGGGGGGGG